>MU122213.1:150448-179830 GCA_014904905.1 Wilcoxina mikolae CBS 423.85 | reverse complement strand
TACATCTTGCGGCAGAGAAGGGCCACGAAGCCACAGTCCGACTGCTGCTCGAGAAGGGCACCGATATCGAGGCTAAAGCAATTAACGAGCGAACGGCATTACATTTTGCGGCCATGAGCGGCCACGACGCCATAGTCCGACTACTTCTCAATCGCAGTGCGAATATCCAGGCCCAGAACTCCGGGGGATCAACAGCACTGGATCTGGCCATCAAGGGAGAACACAAATCCACGGTCCAGCTGCTGCGCGACCGGCTGCAATAGCCAGCCCAAAGACCCAGCTTCTGTACCTTATTCTTGGGTATGTATTGTGGGGTGACCGTTTCTCAAAGTTTCCGATGTCAGCTGACTCTGATGCAGCTCAATTAAGTTACATACGGCGAATTACGAAACAATATTAATGCGGCTGTATCGATGCATTTTTGATATTGGGTAATGGATTGTTTGTAGGCATTGACGGAGCTGGAAATACATAGCGTACTTGTAAATACAGTCTAGGTTATATGTCTTTGGAGCGGTAGTTCGGTTCTTTGTTTAGCGTAAGCGACCGCGCGAAGTCTATATGGTCACCATATTTTGGAAATTCCGTTGTTTGGAGCTGAAGTTACAAGTCTTTTGGACAAAATAGGTCTTGCGGAGGTCTTGCGGACGAAGTTATGTCTTGTATCCAGATGTCACTCGTGGCGATGAAATGGATTGATCAGTGCGGATGTTGATGGTCGCTTGCATTCACAGTGCGCAATAGATCGTTCACACTTAAATTCGGCGTCATGGAGTGTCATGTGAGGTGTAACACAAGAACATCACCTAGTACTGTCTCGGACCCTAGTAGGATCGATATCGGAATCATCGGAAACACCGGAATAATCTTCCGGTATTTCTCCAGCTAGATGAGCATGACTGGCTCCGGGGATGCTCGGCCGGGCTGCTCTGTAATCTGGAAGAAAAGGCAGCGAATGGGAATTTAAAGTGTCGATTGGCGGGGACGTTCCAGGATGGTAGCGGCGTATTCCCATTCGTTCCCGCCATTCCTTCATTGGCCAGCACGATGTGACGTGTAAATAAGCCGCCGCTGTATCTCAGTCGTCGTAAACTGACAATCATGGTGTGTTTCCGTCCTTTTACATTACCCCGCAATTCCTCCCAAACCTTCTAGCTCCGCCGCCCCCAGCATCGAAACACGCTTGTCTCTCTCATCCACCAAAATGTCGTCTTCTCGTCAAACATCGAATACTAGCCTTCTCACCGCCAAAGACGCACAAATAACACATCTAAAACGGTACATCGCAAACTACTCGCTTCCTGCCAACCTCCAACAACGACTCGACGAAAAGGACGATAGGATTTACGAGCTTGAGCGGGACGTCGAAGAGCTCCTAGCTCAATCACGGATTGATGCCGATGTTATCACCGAACTCCGGAACGACGTTGAGAACCTGGAAAACGAGCTAGAGAGGAATAAGAATGAAATTGAGGAGCTACGGGACGACGAGGTGGTGAGAAACCAGGCTTTGGTGGATCTTGGACGTGAAGTGGTTAGGCTTGAGGAGGCTGTGGCGGCAAAAGAGGTGGAGACTGAAAAGTCGATGTCGTCAAGGAGGTCGGGAATAGTTGGATATTGGGTGAGGAAGTTGCTTGGGGCGCTTTACTAGATCTTGGGTTTTTGGGGATTTGGACGGCGTTTAAATGGAGCTAAGAATGAATGATCTCTCACGCTCATCTTCGATTTCCCTTCAAGTTCTGCAACGTTAGTGTTTTACTTCCAGCACATGAAAACGTTTCGTAC
This sequence comes from Wilcoxina mikolae CBS 423.85, assembly GCA_014904905.1. Classification (NCBI taxonomy): domain Eukaryota; kingdom Fungi; phylum Ascomycota; class Pezizomycetes; order Pezizales; family Pyronemataceae; genus Wilcoxina; species Wilcoxina mikolae. The sequence continues at coordinate 178,045 of MU122213.1, read as the reverse complement.
CGTATGAGCTCATGAGTGACGGCAGGTGACTTGCAGCGAGATCACGTGAGAGCATATAGAATTTAGGGCTCGGGGTTGAGGGTATGCCAAGCATCATCTCTAACGCACTCGAGTATACCCGAATAGCTAGTATGCATGCAACACGAGACATAATACCCATAATTCTGTCCCCAGTAGGTCGAGGCAGCTTCTAAAATGCTGCGAGAAGAGATATCCCAGGATAGTTTTCTCGATCTACATGTATACATTGAACGATGAGTGATTGTGTATGATGCGGGATTTGTTTATGATTCGATTCTGGAGAGCTTCTAGAACATGGAAATTCTATTGATACACAGCATAGAACCACGGAGAAGTGTTGTGGTAACTCCACTTCTAGCCCGGAATTCGAGATCCGCAGAGACGCGGTGCGAAATGAACATAGCTGGCGTGGAAATCGAAAGAGCCCGTTCGATCTGGCGTTTTCCACATTTGGTTCGCCTTTTTCAAAGATAGTAAATTATCTAGATCTCCGGAGCCGCATGCATGCATGCTGTTCAGTCTTGCATATTGTTGGTCCTGGGTGATACGTCTGATCTTTTTGAAATAAGCTGTTGATTGGGACGTTGTTTTGATTCGAGAGCCTTTCGAATGCCGATCCCCAGCTCACACCTAATTACCTTTCTCCAATTACACAGTATGAATGATGTGTAAGTGACCACTTACCACTCTAAGTCTCGCACCAATCGTTCGAGCACTCGCGCTCGTTTCCGGTCACTGGGCAACTAAATTTTAACCAGCAGCGTGCTTTGTCGGCTCCGGGTGAACCAAGGAAAGTTGTGCGGGGCGGATGAGGGATTCAGGCGAGTCGCGACGAGTCCGGCACAAAGTTTCTGTCCTGAGACAAGACTCGCTTGACAAAGGGTCTATTTTATCTGACCAGCTGCAGCGATTTTACTTGGAACGAAGTATTCCTATGGTTGAGATTGGCCAATCAATACTTGCGGGTTCTCAACTAATCTGGAGACATCAGTGTGGCCATTTTCAAATGGCTAGAGAAGAAAGTTACAACGTACAATTTTCGAATCGCACAATATTTACCCCGCAAAGCACGTCAACAATCACGATCTCCGGTGGCGTTTGGTAATTTCCCTCACACCTCTATGGACCATGCATGAATGCTATGACATGCTATTGGTGCGGTACGCACAAAGTTAAGAGCCGCATAACTTCCAAACATTTCAACATGCAGATGAGACAGTGAACTGCAACTGCACTGGATGGGGGAAAGAATAGGTACGTCGTGTGACTACCGGCGGGACGGAGGTGCAAGGTGCCTAGAAGCACATCAATGCATTTCTCAGAACCGGTGGTCAAATTCCTACAACTTGAACCCCCACGCTGAGATAGGTACGTACCGTAAGTGTATGTGCCTGTACCTACTGGCATTCTCGGTTATCGCGAATATACTTAGATCTTTTAGCGAGACGCTATCTCATTTGTTCGCTGGTAGAGTATGTGATTCCACAGCTAAATACTTGGTCGGGACGATGATAGGCATCCACCAGTTCAGCCGATCGATCGCATAGTCCTCCCTACCTACATGATACATCCGAAAAATTGCTTTGTTGAGACGACATGTGACACCTGAGCCTCGCAGAAGAATTCGTGCACACGTTCTCACTTGAGCCAAGTTTTACTTGTTGTCCAAGGACGCACTCAACAATATCCGACACATTTCTGTCTCCCTTGAAAAGCAAACCTTGATCGGCGTACAGCGCACAAGCTTTGTTAGCTGCGAATGACTTTAGGCCAGTAATGGCGTTGATATAAGGTTTAGTTTGCTACCTCCCCAGCACTAGACCAGGACGAGTTTTGATCTTCAGTCACTACTGCTGCTATCATCACCCTTATGCAAATGCGATGGTATGTGCAGGTGGTTAAGACATTTTGGGCACTCTACGGAATACGCTAGGTAGCTACGTTGACTGTCTCAACCAGCGTATGTCTCACTCGAAAGTTGTGCCTTTAGGACCATTTAAAGCGCCGTATGTTAGAGCTGCTGTCCTGTCCATATCTTTGATCATGAGATAAGTACATTTTGCTTCTCCCAGCCCGGCCCTTTACATTTTCAAAACCCACCGTTTCTGTGTTTAAACGATCAACGACCGGTCGACCAATGTCTAACGTCATGGAATCCCCTCCGCAATCCCCCGCAGCGGACGGTGGCGAAAAGTTAGCGGCTGCAGGAACAATGGAAGTGGGCGAGCCACCGGGAATCTTCCCCAACAATCGCGACCACCTTCTTGCGCTTTTGAAACGATTCTCGGCGACTAGTCTTGCAATTATATTCCTGGTGGCTAGTCTCTTTGGCTTCTCTAAAGTTGGACACCTGGACAAATGGGAGCAGAGGGGCTTCAATTCCCTGGCGATCTTGTTCACCGGCATCATGAGTTTAGGTCTAGGATCTCTTGTTGGATACTTGGGATCTATGATAAGGTGGCCTCTGCTTTCTAGGACGAGTTACAGGGCACGAGACGTGAGTGCAGGGGTGCTCTTTCACGTTCGGTAATGGCTTACAAAGTGTCCACGTAGGTCGATCTCATCCTTGCTATGGCATCACCACCGGGCGCACTGCGGTTGGTTTATCATCACGTACGAGAGTGGAAATGGACACGAACAACATCTATTGTAGCACTATACTTCATCGTCAACATCTCCGGTCGACTCAGTGTGGCGATCTTCGGTCTGACATTCAATTTGGCGGAGACGGGATTGATCGAATACCCGGTTCAGCGAGCGAATTGGTCGGAGAATCCTACTGGTATGAAACAGGTTTCAAAGAGGATCCTATGGGAGCTAAACTCTTCTCAGTTGATCGCCTGAAAAATTACGCGCAGACTGGAATCCTCGATCTCGCCAAAAAACTCGACCCCGAAATTGTCGGCAGAAATCAGCCAAATCTCCTCGAGATATTAGGGAATAACCTCGATATCAAAAACATGTCCCGCAGATTCGATGGAGATTCGGTTGAGTATTCATATTCCTTGGGGGAATACCGCGGGTCTGTCGTGATAGGATCATACGACACGATATATTCCAGTGCCAGCTGTAATGCAATCTCGGTGAACGGAAGCGAGGTCTATCACTGGTTAGATGGACGGACAGAGTATGTCGGTGAGTCGCCTACATCTGGTGCTGAGATTTGAGACTAAGAGGTTCTTGTGTAGACTTCGCGAATGGAACGTATACTGAACCAGCATTCATGGTGCTGCGCCAAATTTACTTCCTATATCCCACGTATATCGTAGACAATATCTGGGCGGCACCGCTTTCTTACGGTTATTTGTACTTGAATCAATCCGAGCCTGGCCCTGATCCTGAATATATTTGGACGTGTGAGTTAACATTTTTCGGCGGTTTTTTGATATCCAGTCACTAACGAAACCACAACAGACCTCTACTACGAATCTCCCCCGGTTACAAGTCAATATAACCGCAGCGGCGTGATCTGGAGTTGTCGGTCGTACTTAATGGATGGACAAAAGAAGCCAGGAACCGTCAGCGGATCCGGAATTCCGGGTGCCCAAACCCATTTCGTTACTAATTCCCTATTCACAACAGCCTTGAACGAAAGGTTCTCCTGGATGTACAATTACACTGGGAACACTTCTAGTCTTTTGGAATACACTACATATCCTACCCTCTACACCCGCGAAACCGCCGCCACCGGCCTAACCACGATCTCTTTGCCGTACGCTCAACGGAACAGCAGCTACAGAGACCCCCAATCTTCGGTCGCGGTCGGTTCCCGGCTGTACATTGCCGTGTTGGTAGCGCGAATGCCGCTTTTGGCGATCGCGGTGGCGGATAGTCAGCTATTTCGGTCGAACCGGGACGATCCAAATGCGACGGCGAAACCGTATATTGAAACGACATTGGAGATCAAGTGGCGGAAAGTCGTCGGTACCATAGGCGCTATTGTCGTCGGTCAGATCTTGGCGATCATGGTGGTTCTGTTGTACTGTCGGGGGGTTTTTATTAGAGACGACAGTTATTTGTCTACGGCACAGCTTCTGAATACGATTATGAATAAGGTGGATCGTGGGAGTTTGGGGACCGGGGAACAGCTGGCGAAGTACCTGGATGACTCCTTTGCGCTGAAGGTCAAATATGGAACAAAGAGAGTCGGTGACAGACGTATGGTCGATATATCAGATGATGTGGAACAGAGCTTCCCGTCGGATCAGATGTACGAAAGGATTTCCGGTGCTTAGTTTGTTTCTAGAGGTGGCTGAGGTGGGGATTGGGTGTTTGTGTTCTGTCTTTGGTAACGGGGGGTATCGACGGTGAATGAGATAGAAAGAGGAAATGGTGTGGGAAGTTTCGATACGATATTCCACACACTGCCAAACTTCACTGGCGCCGGCAACCGACGTTGCCGTGCGTGACGACGCAACGTGAGCGAGTGAAGTTGAATTTCTTGTACTGGTATAGTACTTACGGTGGATGAACAGAGGCGTAATGGTAATACTCTGTATCTAAAAGCCGCTTAGCCTTTTGATCTCCATAAACTTATGACGTTCCAATTCGCGATCGGGAATACATTGTGAGCATAAATTCATTAATGAGATCTACTTAAGTACTAAGTACTTCCCGTATTCTCTCGAATATGAGGTACGCCCCAGATTAGGTTAGCGCACAAAATTGGGTAAGACAGACGCTTAATACGGAAATTAAAAAATGACCGGGCGCATTTAAATTTCAAATTTTTTTACCTCTTATTGGAGAAAATACGGTATGTAGGTATGCATACTGTACACATGTAATCGATTTTGTGCCGTAGTGCCAACACAACACAACCTGAATATTAGGAGAGATAACCAGTAAGAGCACACTTCACATTAGTATTAATTGTAATTAACATTCATATGATCTTGTTTGGAATTCAACCGAAGTCTATTTCTAACCCAGAATTCACCCCCTAACCCTAATCACATGCCCTTCCGATGCGAGGTCAGCTAAAACTGCCAAATGTAAGATATTTCTATATTATTACCCCATTCTATATACCTACGTGGGAAGATCTCAAGGCCTATACCGTTCAAATCAGGAAAATGCTGTGAAAGAGAATTGGTCATGGTATGTCACTCGCTCGATTAATCGGCATCGACTGCACGCATCCATACATATCTCGGGCAATTGTGGATAGATTCTCATGTCTTTTGATTTATAGTACACTCAATACCCTGTTTTTGGACCCCTGTGTGACCGGTTCAAATAATCCACATTTTTTCTTAGTGGTAGACTTGTAGTCCAGCGCAATTGTTGAAAGCTTCATTCCATTCAAGGAGCAATATCGATCTAAATTGCTTCAGACCAAGTATACAAATTTAGAGTGTGATGTGATACACAGTCCGAATGTTACTTGTATACCACTTGCATCACCGCGCTATTGATGCGGGTGCATCAATCTCGGGAGCACCAAGAAGGTGCGCAGTACGAGAGATATCACATAAGATGAGAATTGAAAGATGAGATATGAAGCTACCATGAACATGCCGGGAAGAAGATGAGAATACATTGTGTTTAAGGTGAGGAATGGTGCCCTATCGATCTTCTGCTCTGGTCTTTCATACGTGCAACCTATTGTATCAAGATAACTGTATCTAAACACCCCCTCCCACCGCCAGGTCCGGAATAGTTGGCGCTGCGGAATCGCCCTGCACTGTAATGCTCTTCTCTGGCTCCTTGTAACTATCACCTTCGTTCGGCGGGGTACGGTTATCTTCGTCGTCTCGGTACTATTTTAGTTAGATAGGCTCACACTGTAATTCCGGAATGCATACCTGTGGTAATATAGCACCTAACAACAATTGTGGGAGCTATCTACGTTAGTTTATACTGAATAAATTGCTACTCAGAGACTTGCCATCGTCCACATATTTTCTTCGTACCTCAGGTCTTCTAGAGAGAATTGATCTGAAATGTTAGCTGGGCTACAACAAAAAGAGGTTCGAATTCATAGCTTACTGGGAATGCAATAGACCTTTCCTGCAAGTCTTGGTATTCCACTTTGAATCTTATTTCGGAGCTGAGCTGCTGCGCTCGCGCCACCCTGGTCGACCCAAGCTATGGAGATCCAGCCGGGGGTCCATTCACGGTCAAAGATCTCGGATAGAGAGGAATAAATCGAGTCGACTTGGATATTGTCAGGCTTGGTCGTTGTTAGTGATCTCTGTCTTCAATCGTGCAATGTGACGAGTACGGGAACACACGCTTCCACAGAAAAAGACCACTTTCACCAGAGGAATCTGATAATTCTTACGCCATAACCACGGGGACTTTATCCTCCACCCTGTCGATTTGACTGGCTCTGGCTTCTCCCGGTCCCGAGGTACATTACGTTTAATAACGTAGGATTCAAAATAGCTGGATATATTGGCTGGTGTGATGTCATTGAAGTTGATGTCGTCATGGGAATTCCCATAGAATAGAAGTGACGCAATTCCGCTATCTCTCCGCAGGGTTGAAAATTCGGCAACCCGCTGTAATAAGTTGATAACCCTATCTCCGTGTTTGGATCCTCCTGTAAAGCCTGTGCAAATATCACCATCTATATAAAAAGTGAGCGAATCAAAACTAGAAGGCAGCAGTTAAATAAACACACAGAAAGAAACGCTGACGTTAACCAGCGTGAGAATACCCAAATCAACTGCAGCGTGTCTTGAGAAACCTCGCTCTAAAAGCTCCTTGGTTACATAAACTGCTTGATCCATGTAGAGTTTGGTATCTGGGCGGCATCTATATGATATATGTTGGAGGATTGACTCAATATAATCTTGACTATGAAAATGTTCCTGGACGTCGAAAGCGCTTTCCGTAAGGCCCACTTTTTCCCCGGAACTGCTACTTGAAGAGTGGCCTTGACGGACATCAATTCTAGATTGCGCCGAACAAAGTCTGGGAGAAGAACTATCATCATTGAGGGGTAGCAGTCTGTCTGCCATTGCTTTGTCAAGTATCTTCACAGCCCCCATATGCCCCTGTTCGGCCGCCAAGTCGATCGCTGTTTTTCCTGACAGGTCATTAGCCTCAACGTCGGAATTGTGTTGCATAAGAATTTCCAGGGCTCGCTCATGGCCGAATAGCGCAGCGTAGTGAAGTGCAGTCCTTCCATTATCTGAACGTGCTTCCATGAGAGACTTTTGTTCGGCCAGTAACTGTGTAACAGCAGTATTTCCGCGTTGCGCAGCGATATGAAGCGCGGTAAGGCCATGAAGGTCTACAGCCTGGCTGTCGGTCTTGATCCCCATTAAATATTTTACCATGGTTTCTGAACCCCCGGCTGCTGCTAAGTGGAGAACTGTTCTGTTATCCATGTCTCTGGAGTCTAGATTTGCACCGCGATCCAATAGAATTTTTGCGACCGAGACGTTTCCACTCAGTACTGCAAGATGTAGTGGTTTTCGTTCAAACTTGTAAAGTTTTTCTATTTTTGCGCCTAAGTCCAACAGACTATGAACAGTATCGTCATAGCCACCCATGATAGCCAGATACAACGGAGTCTGGAATTGTTTGTAGACAACATCGACGTCAATGCCGGATTGAACTAAGATAGGAAGGAGAAGGTGGTTGCCGACCCGAGCAGCGATGTGCAGCGCTGTTTCTCCGGCGGGTCCGACTGCCTCCGGCTTTGCTCCGAACTCTAAAAGTACTTGTAACGTATTTGGATGTCCAGTTCGGGCGGCCGCAAGTAACGGTGTCAAGCCTTCGATACAACATTCGACTTGAGCGCCAGAGAGCAGAAGTATTTGTACGGCCCAATGCTTTCCCTTTGCCGAGGCTGTATGTAGAAGCCTGTGTTTGAAGTTCTGGGCAGTGGAATTGCCGGACGTGTTGACTTCTTCCCCTTCTTCTTCAACCTCAACCTCATGCTCAACCTCATGCTCAACCTCATGCTCAACCTCAGATAGCTCCTGGATTGCGGAGGGCCTCTCACTCAGCAGTATTGGCTCAAGAAGATATGAAAGACTCTTTTTGGACGATACCAACTCTCTCACATCAGCAAGAAGCTTACAGACAATTAGACATTCAATCCCATCAATATACGACGGCAGGGAGTTGAAAATGTAAATCATCAATGGCCGATCGTCAATGAATGACACGCATTCGGCTAAATCTTTTGCTGTCCAAACCTCAACATCAGATTTCCAGGGGTAATCGACGGCAAACAGTAGTAGGTATCGAAGGCAAGATATTTGGCAACTGTCATCATGGCTGTTGATCTGGAATCCTGCCTTCTTAACAACTTCAGAAGAGAGTAAGAATTCCCGTGCAGTTTGATGCATAAGCTGAACGGTTTCACTTTCTACTACCATCAGCGGAATTAAGAGCGGCATATAGCACAAAGGAAGTATACCTCGTACTTGCTTAATCTCCACAAAATTTCCCCCGCAAGCAATTACTCGCTTTTCAATTTGGGGAATTCTATTTCGGCGAAGAAAGGCGTTAGAAGGGGAAATATCAAAACTAGACTCAGAAGCAAGCCCGACCGCCAAGGCATCGCGCAATTCCAGGACAGCTAGTGGTCGTTGCGAGAAAATCACGAGTGGAAATAGCTTCGACGCAACCCGAACATCACGCTCGTCATGACGGGCTACTTCCTCAATCATGCGCTCATATAAACCTTCTAATTCGGAAGGAAGACTTTGCAAAAAATCGAAGATTTCTTGTGGCGAGCAGCCAGTTTTCGAAAAGGTTTCTAAAGTATCTTTTACCAGGCGTACCCATAGAAATACCCCTTGTACCTGGTTGATGATATAGTCCTTGGCCTCCGACAGGATATCATCAGTGAAATCGAGGCGGCGCAGAAAGCTATCTGCATAATTGCCGAGGTCCGATTTTGTCATTTCTTGCATGAGGATCATGTGGAACCGATCTTTCTTGACACTGTTGAGTTCTGTTACTGGTCGCGTCGACAAGAAAATTTTCACGACGCAGAGTCGACTAGTGGAACAAAGTTGATAAAATATGTCAACGATGTCTTGACGTTGCTCAATGTCAGATTCATCCAAGGCGTCTAACACAACGTAAATCCGTTCCCGAATAGGATGCTGAGCAATGTTTACCAGTATCTTTTTGAGGGTTTGGTATGACCATTTCCCCATGCATCGCCGGAATTCTGGCTGGTAATGAAAATAGAATTCTTCGTTCTGGTCGAGTATGTGAAATAAAATGGCGCATAGCATGTTCGCGTGCCCCATCTCTTGCTTTCCATCGCGATAACTGTAGAAAAATTGTGCAATAATAGCGTTCTCACACCGCGAGTCACGTTTCTCCATGTGGCGTCGATAATAACGGGTGACCGTACTCTTGCCACTTCCTGGCTTTCCCTGACAAACAAACAATGCCGAATCTCGGGACTCTGACCACAAGACGTATTGCTCGTTATCCCACAGCCATTCGAGGGACCCTGAATGCTCGTCGGTGATTTTATCATAACGCGCATTGTAAACTCGTAAGGAATGAAGACATTCTATCTGTGTTATCCCCAGTTACATCTGTTGGATATCGGGATGCAAACCTTTTCTTTCATGGTCGTGGTCGATATGCAACCACCCATCAGCAGTGTTTATATTTAGTCGCCCGTTGGACGTGATCGATCCGCGCTGAGCACGAGCAGTAAGCACAGCTTTCAACCTCTGCGACTTACCTTCGATATACGACAACATATCCATGATGAAGCCTACTTCCTCCCGCTCAACTTGGTCGACACCGTCAATGACTATTAAGATTTGAGGTTGCTGACGAGAATTCAGGACAACAAGAAAAGCGATTCCGAGCGCAACCCAGTGACATTTAAGAGGAGCACTGAGACAATCCTTTAAGACGTTTGGCGAATCGTTCTTCAGAACCACCGATGGCCGCTCGGAGACAGCTTCAGCAAAAAGACTCTCCAAATACGCTGAAATAATTGCGAATTGCATCGATGGGTCGGCTGTAGACTCAATAAGCTGGTGGAGAATCGTGTGGATAAATGAAGCTGCAGATCTAGGACATTTGCATCCATTCTCATCTAGTTCTCGATGGGCACAGAAGATGTACAAAATATATTCAGGACGAGAGAGCTGAATTTGTGATATAAATTTGCTGATGATAGCTGCGGATGATCTGTTTAATATCTGAGAATCGGCGGCTGATAGCCGAAGAAAATGCTTGTCGCCGGACAGCCACTTCGCGTATTCCGCATCCTTAAATATCCAGAAGGGTCTTGGGTTTGCAGGATCTACACCCGGCGGCGCGTTCGGGTCCTGGTATTCTTCAAGGTTTTGTGTAATGACTGACAAAGACTTCAAGAAATCATCCAAACTGATGCAGCTGATTTTTGATTTGAAAACGTCGGGTGTCGCACGTCCCTGGACTGCACGACGTTAGCAGTAGCCCAATTTTACAAGCGCGATGAAGGGTATTGTTTCGAATATAACAATGATACGCACCGCATGCCATCATAAATGTTTTGACAGACTGATAGGTGCTGTCATTGTTAGTCCGTAATTTGACCATGTCTGAGTGATTCCCGGTAGCCGGAACTTTACGCTCAAATGGAAGACCTAGCACTGCCGAGTTTCGGTTCACCATCATTTCTTTAGGGCCGTCTCTTGCGAACGACGAATCACCGGACTGTGAAATTAGCGCAGTTCAAAGAATGACGTATCACAGCGTTGTCTCACCCGTTGTAAAGTGGGAGTCTTCTCCACTTCATAGAAGCTAACTACTCTCCCCTCGAACCCCTTGAGCGCGGAAATTACCTGATCCCGCTGTCGTTCCAGAAAGTCGGACTGGGGATCTAGATCATTGATGAGCGGCTCCCGACTAGAACCGGTAGTGGCCACCATCTGTTTCAATTCGCCGGTACGAAGTCCGCCGGAAGGCACTCCGAAGAAAAACAATGCACGCGTTGCGTTAAGAATATGGTGGTACTCTTTGTTTTGAGACGAATAAAGCAATATCTACGTCATTAGTATCAGTAGAACGAGATATTTTACGAGCCTCTGGCCACACCTGTAACACTAAGATTCCACCGAAACTGTGAGCGATAAAGATTAGAGGTCGGTCCTGATGTGAGGGAAAAACGATGGTTACCAATGAACTAACATCTTATTCAGTGAGGTACACATACCTTGGCAGACCTTCGCGCATTCTCCAAATCCTGGAGGAGTCGCCGCTCGTAATCCACACAAGTTTCTTCGTTCGTTCTCCCAGTGAGCCTACTATCATATCCGTAGGTTAAAATTCTGGCGTTAGGGAAATCCTTAGGAAGGAAATCCTTCAACCACATGTGGTTGGTATCCCGGGACCTCCATGACCCGTATGCATGACCGCTTAGCTGCGGAAGCATCAGTTACAATAGATTATCTCGTGCAAGTGGATACATACACCCGTAACTGCAACGATACTGTATTCCGGAGTTAGGGTAGGGTGAACTGAATATTTATGGGTGGAGGTAAACATACTCCATATCAATTTGATCCGGCGAGGCTAGTGTCGTCCACCCTAAAAAATGTCGGTCAATAACTAGTCCCTGTGTACTGCACTCCTTCCGGTAAGGTGACCGGGGCATATGAGTGTAGTCGCTTTCATCGGAGGAAATGGATAGAAAATATGGCGTAGAGTTCTTTGTCTGGAGGAGAGCATTTTGATCTGAACCACTGTATGATTGACTGATTGATAGCGAGAAATCCTCCGAGCGCAACTCAGGATCCATACTGCAAAGCGTTTCTTCCAGACGTTCGATGTTCCAGTCCAACGGAATTCCAGATATCCGGAAGCACATCTGAGTTTTCTTGGAAGGACGCGTACGTGAGGGAGGAACGGTGGTATCGGTAGAGACTGCAGCTGGAGTTGAGGTCGATCGCTCAACTGTCTGGAGCGGTAAGGCAGTGGAACTATGGGTCGCAGGTTTCGGTTGTGTAGGTACATGATTTAATGCTGGGATGCTCTCTGTTTTAGGGATGACGCCAGGCGTCTCGGCGGATAGCTCGTACGGGGGTGCTGTCGGTTCGCCGGTACAAGAAGTAGCTGGACATGAATCTTGACGCCGTTGTAAGCAAAGCACCAGCATTACCGCTGTATAACTCTGGGGGCCGACCACGCAATACTCCCGGAGATTTTGAAAGTCCAACTTCAGGCGAATTTTGATCATGAGCATTTTCGCTGTTGCGTTCAGCCGCGGGTTGGTCTTCCGACCTGGCCTTCGCATCTGGCTCTGGATGCGAAGTTGAAGAGTTGCGACGTGCGTCCAATACCTGGGAAACAAAAAAGCCCACATACACGCAGACAACTATAAGTAACACAATCTGCGAACGGTCCATGGAGAGGGTAGTCGTTGTCATGATGCCTATCGGGGAGGTTTGAACTGGAGTTGAGAGGGAAGTTTTGATTCCAGATTCGATGAGGCTGAAGAAGAAACGATTATGTACATGTTATCTGTCAGCGCTTGATGAAAATGTGACGTTGAAGGATGATTCGCTCATATGCAAAGTGTGATTTGTAGATTCCCTGTATGCCACGACACCGATAGCACTTAAAATAGAGACAACGCCGAATTCGTTTTCCGCAGCCAATACATATTGACATTTTCCAGACTGACCGAGTCGCAGTATTTCTTAGTACTACGGTGTCTTTAACGTGCGCTCAAATCAAACGAAACTTGCATTTATTTGATCACTCGAGCTCTGAAATCAAGTTCGTTCCGACACCAATCTAATCTAATCTAATCGGACCATCTAATCATGTGCTTCCAAACTCTCCTCCTCTCGCACACCATGATGGCCGTACGAGTACATGAAGGAGCCTCAAATTGTGATAGCCCACCCCAATCAACCACAACAACACTAACAGATATCCCATAATTGAATGCTTCAGTGGGATCAAACTCTTGGTGTCATGACATCGATGCATACAAATGATCTGTTCCACCCCGTTGGGGGAATCACCCATTCCGCAGATGGGGCGCCGATTTCGTGGACAGGGCTACCCCATCCGCGGACGGGGCGTTTCCGTCAATGGGGAGGAACAGGTCCATTATTTCCCGCCTCTCCAATGCTTCAGAACAAACAATAGGCCTGTTACTTCTTTCAGCGAAAACATTACCATAATGAGCTACATGCCGGGCTATTCATTGCTCAACGGTTGGGGTTCTCACCTCCCTCCGTGTTAATGGATGATATTACCTGTTACATTCATGCGCCTGCGGCTGGTATCGCATAATGTGCGACCGCTTTGTTCTCCCTAATTCACCGCTGAAGGTCGCATGTAGATAGATTAGGCTTTCGGCTTTGCCGACGTCAAAACCCACGCTTAAACAAGCGTCTAGACGAAATGATCATGTTCCCATTGCCGATCATACTGCATATACTCCAGATTTTAAGCCACTGCATTCCAGTACTCTACACAATGCATAAATAGAACGCAAGCGCTTCTTAGATTGCGGCAGGGGCACAAGGCTGTCACGACGTCATGAATTGTCACTGGGTTCTTGAGATTTAGCCGGGCCGCTGTGGGTTTTGATCGTTTGTGGGTCAATGCGGTACTACTCTTCTGTGTTGAGAAAGAGGGACGGGTAGGGGTGAGTTTGGCGGTTAGAGATATTGATCTTCATGGTCGCGCATAATGGGCTTCTGGGATATCCGCCCTGCTACTAGTAGATTAAAATGGATATATATATAACTGCGGCAGATACGGGCCCGTGGGATACGCTCAATGGGACCTACAACCTACTTAATAGTTATTGAGAACGGTACGCGAACGTCACTGCACATGAAACAAGAAACCTGATGTTCAACCACGCTTCGTTTGCGCATCCAGGTAGAGGCATCAAAAACTTTCAAATTTCACATGACAGCGTGTCGTAGCGATTTAGAGTACTTACTACTTTATCGCACCGGTAGGCCTAAAGTGCTGTCGACTATGAGCTGAGGGATAGCATGGGCTTCACACAAGGCACCTCGACGCGGCGCAGCGTTACTTTCTGCAGCCACATTTGGAAGTCGATCAACAGTAATTCTCACCTGTTGCGATAGGAATTACACGCGAAATGTCATCAACTCTATGCGCTTTCCCGTACCAATCCGTAACATGGCCAAACTGTCACCTTTAAACCCTCGATCTAGCTACAACACTAAATTCACAACTTTTTAACCAAAGATTCAAGATGTGCGCTGCAAAATAGCGACGGACGTATTAAACAGCAAGGTGTCAACTCCATTCAACATCAAATCCTCATTCCAATTGGCAATACTCACGAGCTTAATCAAGGTTAAAGTGTTTGCTCCGGTGAACAGCAAGGCTGCTAATGCACCGCTAATAAGCGCTGCGGATGCGTGTTTGAGTTTAGGTACGAGCTAAGCTCCTGAAACTGGGGTTTTAAAATAGCCAGCCAATTCGGGTACAACCCAGGATTTATAAAGACCTCTTGAAAGCTTGAAGATTAACAGCCCGGAGTCTCCACGCACGATCGGGAATTTAACACCTCTTTCCCGAGACCGCATACCACCACAACTGCGTACACATCCAATCGCCGGCCACGTACATACCCCCGCAGACCCCCGCACACAGCCATGACAGGTGCGCATCCTCGGCCATCCCCACATTTCTCCCAACCCACCGCTAACTCCCGTCGCAGATCCACCACAACACTCCAAACTGCGCGTCTTCAAGAACTGGCTCGGGTGGTACGACACGACCTTCATCCCGCTCGGAACAATCGTAATCCTCAGCGTATCCGGGCTACTCGGAAGTTTCTGGGAATGGGGGAACAGAAACGACATTTCCAACGTTAACCGAGTAGGTTTCTGGTCCACCGTTGTTATACAAGGTTGGGGGAACCGAGTAATCACCCTTAGCACCGCCGCAATTCGAGTATGTATGGCTTCGCAGATCTTGGTTTGCTGCTACATGCTTGCATCGATGGCGATGGAGTATGACCATATCCTTGAGAAGGACCGGGAAGAGATGGCAATATACCAACGCGGCAACGACGGACCGTATAGTATCTTACTCCTGTACATCAAAGCGCTGTGGAGGAAGCAGCGATCGAATACGCTTGGGTTATTGGTTTTAGCATTACTCCTGGTTATCAGCTTCGCAAGCCAGTTATTCTCCACTACTTTGTTGTCGGACCTTGCGGCGGAAATTTTACCCGGGACTGCAGTCGTGAGGCAAATCCCGTATGATACAAGGACCCACGAGGATTACACCGCATATAACACGCGGCCAAGGGAGTTCCCGATCTTTGGCGAGAGTAAGGTCGTGCGCACGTTTGTTGATGGGAATGGGTCTACACCAGGGTTCTTCGATTCCGGCCCGGTGAATAGGGTATTTGTGCCGCTTGTAACAGCAGAGCGGGAATCGCTCGCATCCTACGACGGTCCAGTGAACGCCCTCGAAATGCAGTACCTCTGTCTCCCCCTACCACTAAACTATACCTGGAACGACACCCTAATGACCGGAACACTTGGCCAGCCCTCACCACAGCTCAAACAGATTATCGCCGACCACGGCGCGCGCTACAACCTCACCGCAAACACCCAGTGGTCACAAATAACCTTCGCCTGCGACGACCCATGGCGCGGAGAAATCACAATCTGCGACGTCGGTTCCAGCATCACACAAAACTGGAAGCTTCTCTTCGGCACAGCCAGCAACACTACCTCCCCAGAATCCCCATCCGGATACCAAGGCGAATGGCTCACAAAACGTTTCTACCGCTCCAACGCCCTTACACCAAATGTTCGGATGAAATACACAGCCTGCTTCAACCACCTCTCTTGGGGCGATGGATACGGCCGTCTCACATCCTCTGGAAACCTAACTGAACCCGTCCTCCTTAACTCCACCGCTATAAAAAACCCTAATACCTGGGACATCGGCTGGAACACATCCTCCATCCAACGTGTCCTCGGTGTCCAATTCCTACAACCCCTCCCCGTCCCCCAACGCGGCATCTATGAGCTCCTATCCTACAACATCACCACCCCCGGCCTCACAGCTTTCTACGGCTCCGGCCTATCCTACGTACCAAACTGGAACTGGTGTATTGGCCCGCACAGTTCCGCGGTATTCTTCACCGCCGACGGGAGGCCATCGTGTATGATCAAGACCCAGCTGAACAGGGCGTTGTTTGATGTGTTCAATAACACGTTTACGGAGACGGGGAGGGTGGGGTTGGCACATGAAGCGGTGACGAGTGTGCTACATGCGGATAGTTATTACCAGGAGTTGCCGAGGTTTAATTCGGTTGCGGAGGGAACGGTGAGGGCGTTTGTGAATGGGGAGGCACCGAGGAGGTGGGTCGGGTTTGCGGTGGTGATGGCGTTTGTGGGTACGCATTTGGGGATCGTGGCGGTGTTATTGGTGGTGTATGCGAGGAGCAAGTCGTTTGGGAGGGCGTGGAAGGTGGAGGAAGGTGTAGAGAAGATGGGAAGTAGAGAGGAGTTGGTGGAGAAGGGTACGGTTGGAGTGGCAGTGGAGAGGTAGGGGTATACGAGTGATGCGCATGCGATATGATGGGCGTTTTGGTTGGGGGTTTCTGGGGGTTTCTTTGTATATATGGTGAAATTTTGAAGAGCGTATGTACCAATATAGGGTTGTATATAGAGAGGAAAGGTCTGATATCGATGTTCTGTCTACATCACACCAAAACCGCGCGTAGCCGAAAATCTGGTCAATGACAGCTTGATCGATATCCATAATGTGAATTCACACATCTCACTTCGACGCCAACCCCTAAACCTGCGTTTTCTCCGCCACATCCCTTTCAAACGGCCTCTTCATCGCCTTAAACGGGTTCCTTCTCAACACAAAACCCGCATACCACCAACTACTAACCGGGGTCTGGTTCCTATTAAACTGTTCCGCCTGTTGCAATCGATGCCCTCTTGCCTTCCACAGCTCATTCGTATCCTGTATCATACTCTCCTGCAGCTTCCTCGTCCAATCCCCATACGTCTGGAACAGTAATCGGTCGGTGGTGCGGAGATTGAATACGATCATGAATGTTACCAAGCTAACGACTATAGCGGTGACAAAGAATGATGCGAGCGTTGCGGTAGAGGGAAGAACCTACACGCTCAGTTAGGGGTTGCGATATACGATCGGCGAGAGGGAAGGTGATTACCTGCATGCTGAACACCGCCGTCACCAGTGATATCGGGAGGAATGCAATCGTGACCAACGTTAGCAGGCGTATATTATTGTTTTGGTTCGCAGCGAGTCGTGCTTCCACGACCGAAGATGCTGAGAAAAGCTACATTCCGTAATTTAGTAACAGACATACACCGGGTGGAGATATACATACCCCGTCGCTGAGTCCCTGTATTTCCGTCCGCTTACGTTCGATACGTTCTCGCAAGGACTCGAACTTTGCCGTTAGCCCGGCGACTTGTGCCTGTTTCCATTCATCGGTATAGCTGTAGTCGCACAGAAGGTGGATGTAGGCGAAGATTCTTGGGATCATTTCGATCGTTCGTTCAATTGTGTCGGCAAATATGCGGAGACTCTGGAGGGCCCAGAAGTAACGTTTGGAGTTGCTGAAGTTTTCGTCTTTGAAAAGGATTTCGTTGCGGACTTTTTGGTTGAACATGACGGTGCTCTAGAGTTGAAGATGTGAGTAAGGATGAGACAACTCAGGGATTAATTGACGACTAACGGGAACGGATATTTGCCGATCAAGCTCATTCAAAACTCCCAACCAGTAACCATATATGCGCTCGAGATTTTCAACAATCCAGATGACGAACTGTGTGTTTCCCCTACCCTCCCTGCTCAGATATCGTGGCCGCGGGGCATTGATGGAGAGTAACTGCCATGGACCATGCTCAGAGGCGGTTTTGAATCTTGGAGCGCCCCAGGTTATCTTATCACCTTTCACGACCCAGCGGCGATACGACGAGAAACAAATAGTGAATTTCTCCTCCCTGATATACCGGTCCTCTGCCGACACAGCTGGGAAAGTACTTTTGAAGACGCCGGCATCCGACAGCGGGGCCGAGTCCTTCCCCGGTTGCTCATTGTGGACAACAAAGAAGCTCACGGTAGTTGTCCACCACTGACATTCATGAGCAATGTTTCGAAAAGGGGAGCTGGGTTCGGGGACTTACAGTTCCATCCCAGCTATCGCCATATCCTGGCGTACCATTCCAAACATACGTGCCAAACTGGTGGAATCGGTCTCGAGTATCGGTACTCAAGTGTCGTTGGATTGCCAATGCATCCGCCATATACCGATGAACCTCCTACGTAGCATTTAATCCCTCACACATGAACACCGTTGCAAGCGCGCTGGGGGTGATAGCCTGAATATCGATCTCGCGACCACGGGCACCCGCTTCTGACCTCTGTCGCAGTTCGATTAGCTATGACAAACCTGTAGACTCGGGGCGGGTAGGTGGGTGGCATACCGGTTTCTTCAAATGCTCAAGGAAGTTGACGCCACCCCCGCAATCCCTTTCGATGCCATCCCGGGCGCGAGAAGCAGCAATCATGCGGTTCTGATCAAAATCGCGGACGTGGAATGCTTCGTCGTCGCTCCACTCTGCAAGGTTGACACGTTTGTGGCTGGGGAGGATGGTGGAGGTTTCTGGGTCGGGGATCCGGTTGAAGTGAAGTTGGTCGATGTCCTTGAGGATGGTTTTGGCGATGAAACTTGTAACGTTGTCGGAAGATGCAGGGTCGTCTGATAGTGCTGTGAGCGATCGACTGTAGGGAATTTGGTTGGAGTGTTAGCTCATGTGCATACGTACCTTCTGGTCTCAAGATCCGCAATCGTTGCAGGATTTCGTCGCGACGTTGTGCCAGTGCGTTATTATCCCAAGCAATATCCCACGTTGGAGGAAAAGGATTATCAGCCTCCTCACCGGGAGTGTCTATTTCTCAGTAAATATCTTTGCACAATCAAGCAGGATAACAATCTCACCAACTACAGCTTCGGTGCTGCTCTCGCCACTACTGTCGTCGACGTCCGATTGCGGTGGTTCGATACTCTCGACGTTGAAAAGGGCTTTAAGGACTTCCAACTGTTCGTTCTGTAGCTGATGGAACTTTAGGATCTGTTCTTGAGCTTTTCCGGTAGCCATGGTGGTAGCGGATGACGGGATTTCCAGTTGATACACCGATATCTTCAACGGCAGCTGCGCTGAGCTGGGAGGAGGGGCGGGCTCGTCTTCTTCAGAGGGATGCATGGTGAGTAAATATAACTCGAGAGTTCTAAAAGCACAGTTCGCCTGTTGGTGTCTAGATGTCTCAATGTTGCGTGAGGTCTATAGCACAGCACAGTACGCTTGTTGGTGTTGAGATGTCTCAGAGGATTCAACAGCGAGCGGGGTTGCGTCGTGTTTTATCATGCCGGTTAATTCCGCCAATCCGTTCTGGTCATGACCGCCGCTGGCCGTGTAACGATGGACTGCATATTATCCGTTCTGCTGCGGTTCCGTCTCGTTGGCTATGATTTTCCACAAGGCACTAACCAATCAATCCATGCGTTTGAATTGCATGGCTTAGTACAGTGTGAGTTTGGATTGGATCTGCATGTAGTTTTGACATTTTCAGTATTATCATCAGCTAATGCGAGCTCATATGCTCATACCACGGGGGTCGTGGTGGTAAGGGTGGAGTAAAATGATCTTGACGAATAACGGCATTGTTGCGGAGTAGGGGTTGAGTACTTACTTAAGTAAGTACGTACTACTAAATACTTAAGTAGGTATTATCCGACAAGTTACAAGTCATCACTCGTTGGGCATTCAACCCTCGGGCGCCTGCAGGCTTTCCAGGGAGCCTCCGCCAAGAGAGGCCAGCCTCATTCAAACACGGCATGCCTATCGTAAATATCAGCGTCTAATTCGCCTACGTTTCAACGAGATAAAAAACCCTGTGACAGCTGCTCTATATGCCGACCGTGGTAGTAATGCATGCAGCATTCAACGAATTCTAGGAATTGAAATCGCAGGCGGATGATGTCGTGCGCGCTGAAGATCCAGTGAGAAGTTCGGTGGCTAGATGAACCTGCTGCTGCGTCTTAGCACTGCCTACCGCAATGCCACGCTTGTGCGCAGAGTGTGCATACTCTTGGCGCGACCACTGAATGCTCAAATACGCCTGCACGCCAGTTAACCAACTGGCCAACAATCCTAGAGTCCTTCAAAGTTCTCTTTGCGAGCTGCTTTGAAGACCCAATTACCTGGTGGCCATGGGAGCCTCCGGTTTCTCATGGCAATTGTCGAATATATTGGAATTGTGTACGTGCTTCTAACATGCCGCGGCTAGCGTGCGCACTTTGCTTACTTAAAATCAACTATTGATTATATAGGAATGCGGTGCAGAGCTTTTTGACGACGAGCCTCTACACGACAATCCGCCCGATCCGGGCACGGGGCTGGCAAGGCTAACCGGCCAAGCAGGCTTTTCCGAATCTCTGGTTACTATGGGTATTGCAGTACGCAGAGTAGTCCGACGTTTGATCGGTTGGGTCATCCGATCCCGACACAGCAAACCACCGCTGTCTCAATGTAACAGCAGGTTGAATACCCAGCAAGAAGCCGCTGCCCAATTGCCAAAGTATCTCCTTGTGTGTATTAATACTAAACGGCATCGTGCGCGCCTTGTGCAGATACCTGTATCAACCAATTCGCGGGATGGGAACATTTTTGAGAAGTTTCGGTCCCATTATTTCCGAGTGCGTGGATGGCGATCAGTTTGGACTTTGTGAACGGTGGAGAGTCTGCGATTTGTCAAGGTTAGAGCTTCATTTCCGATCTAGTTGACATGCTAATGGTGCCGTCTTTGAAGTTTGAGCTTTATCTCAAGGACTTGGTAGGGATTAAATACGAAGAAATTCCGCCAGATGAAGTGAAGGAATATGACTATTCTCCCCGTCCATGTCCTCAGAAGTCGCTGCCGCCATACGGACCAGTTTCCAAAGGCACCCTTCTCCATAATTTTGAAGAACCGCATATGTTCACCAACTGCAAGTGAGTTTTTCCCAGAACCGGTTGCCACGTTGTGCAAACCAGCCCTTCAGCGGGATTCTTCCAACGATACCAAAGAAACTTGACCCCCCTCTGCACTCGCGGCCGGAGTATGTCGATGGTTGGGGACTGCACGTTGTCGAAGGCCTTTGCGTAATCAGAATGATCATTGCGGGGGGTTTTCTGACGGTCTTGAGCTTGATATTATACGGTGTTTTGCTGGCTGTCTGGCAAAGCCGGCAGGATGCAGCCGCTACAGCTGCATTGTGTGCCGCGGTGTTGACTTTGCTTGTCATGGTGGTACAATTTCTGCAAGGCGTGATGCAAGGCTAGTGGAAGGCTTAATCTTGTGTTTTTGTATATTTTAGTATGAGGGGTTAGACGGTTGAATACAGTCTTGCCCGAGCATCTCAGTGTCCGATAGTTACTGACTTTCGATATCGACAAGTTTGTTCGGGCTTCGAACTTCGTACACCTTGAAGTACGTCTCCCAGCGACTGACACCTCTGAAACATGGGTTGTCCGAGGTCGATGCAATTGGATTAGATTAGATCAGATGGTTGTCGGTTAGATCCGCATCATGCTTTTGCAGCTCCATCCTTTTACACCTCCAAATCATGATATTATAACACATCAAAAATGCATTGCTATTGCGAGAAAACTCTGCGGGCCGTATAACACTGATAGGAATGCACAGGCTTAAGATGCACGGAAACGAAGTCTTGCCAGAGCATAAGAAACACAAACAGATATGAATTGGGGTGTTATTAGGTGTGTCTCGGGATACTCTATGGTGAGCTGAATTGGAGAATACCTCTTTGCCACCGAAGACTTCCATGGTGATATTGCAAAGGATGATATCTCAACTAGGTTCAAGCTTTCGACCAGTCGGCTCGGTGCTCTAACTCGGACCTGTTCATCCGCTATCTATTCCTTATCGAATCAATCTTCATCGATATCTCTGCTATCTGTGGTGACTTCGAGGCGCTTCATCATCATCACTCTCCAGGAAACACATCCGTCCGAAACGATGTTGATATCATGATGTTCTTCTGCTAGTTGAACCCGCAGATTTACCATCATTGTGCTTGCACATCCATCACCGGTGGGGGCCAACCTACTCCGTTCGGTTTGTCCATGATCATGACGGATGGATACCCACCATTTCTCCTCGCGTTCTCATTTTGCGAGTGACACATCATGCTGCAACCCCGCCCCAATCATCGAAATTCGGTTCCCGCCGTCGGCTGTCCCCGCAATACTCAACCTTCCAGAAACAAGCAAGCAAGCCACGTTCTGCCTATAAACGCCACTACCGGATGATATGTAGGTACAGGTACGCTAAGAATTAAGCATGTCCACGCGCACGTGCCATGAGCTTCTTCTGGCATGAGTTATCGGGCTTGAGGGTTTCGCAGCCGCTACGGTCGCTCCTCGCAGCGGTGGGGTGAAAGTAAAGAAGAAGAATGTGGGGATCTAAACTCTGGCACCCCAACCTGGCGTGAAACGTGGAAAGTATGGAAAGCAATGAACACGCCTTAGCGCCACACAGCGATCTTAAGGCGTGGTCGGTATCCCCTACAGAGAAGCGACGTCACTCTCGATCTCAACGTGTAAGCAACGGGTGTATCGGTATCGTCAATTAGCCAAACGCTAGCAATCGAAGCGCATGGCGCAAAGCTTGATCTTGCCGGGGTTGCCAAGTCGGCTTTCGGCGGCGCTATTTTTTCAAACGTGCCCTTCCGAGAGAAAAATAAAATAGTATCGACGCCATTCCCAACGTCGAGATCCAGCCAGATTCCAGAAACTTCTCGGGGAAAAGCAAAAGAATGTGCTGCAGCAAAAGCAAAAGCGAATGGAACGGCATAAACAGCTTATCGTGTTCGGTGCGCCCGACGGACGGCGTGCCTCGGCTCACTGCCCTACACATGCCATAAGCTTGCCGATGGGGCAGTTATCGGAGGATTTTTTTAATGCCCAGCGCCACCCCGCTGACGTTAGTAGAGTAAAAGTCATAACCAGGAATGAGAGTGGTACTTATCAAGAATCGTATCCATGCGTCTTTTATCTCGTCTCGAACCCAACATTCAACCCAACTAAACCGCAAGGAATCATCCCCTTGAAGCAGCTGTTATCAACCACCCAACGCGGGCGCAACCCCCGGAATAGGCAATGTGCGCCGCTGGTGGGGGGGATTAATTATGGCGCATCGATATTGCAGGACCACCCAGTGGCCTGTGGTTTCCGGGAGCTGGGAGAGTCTGATTTTTCTGTTTCGATCGTCGGGAATCTGCAGTCTGTGTCGCCCGGACTCAGTATGTATGTAAACAATGTGACTGCCGGATGGAAGGATGAATGGATGGTGACTGGTCAGGAAGGTGGTATTAGCTACCCCATATATGTCAGGGATGTCAGCCAGTACGTCAACTTTAAACTAAAACCACAACCACTTGGCAACGGTGTAGATGTTGTCCACTGTACCACCAATAGACGGAAGGTTATCAGCGCCATCCATAGACAGCCAGTCGCAGCTACCCGCTGCATCCACCCTGAGGGTGGCTACATGAAGGGAAACAATTTAACACACCACCCACCACCACCGGGGTTGGCGATTATGGCAACGAATTAACACCTGCTATTCCGAGTCAATGTCGCGCGAGACTCGATATTATCTGCACCCTCTTCGATCTATCGCATAATCTACCAGGGTGGGTAGTGGTGGTGGTTAAAATCCACGGGTGTTTCCCACGTCTTGATTTCTCTCCACTCCAACAACGCAAAGATGAACAGCGGCGGCACCCTCGAAGACGTCGAGATCGCAAAAGCCCACGAGGAGCTACTGACGAGCGAGAAGATCGATAGTCTCCCCGAGTACCACAAGAGCGAATCTGTCGGTGCAGACGGTGATCATCCTACCGATAATGAACTCCTCACGCTCCGCCGCGTGTCGGGGAAGGTACCATGGACGGCTTATACCGTTGCTGTTGTCGAGCTGTGCGAGCGGTTCTCGTATTACGGGACTACCGCTGTTTGTATGCGCCCACGTTCAGGGGGCTGTTGAGAAGATATGCTGATAGACGTAGTCGTGAACTTCATCCAACAGGACTTGCCCCCGGGATCCAACACCGGCGCCGGGTTCGCTGGACAATCAGGAGCCCTGGGGATGGGCCAGCGGGCATCCACCGGCTTAACCACCTGTACCCCTCCCTCCCCCCCACTCTATCCTTTCTGTTATTATACCTCGCCTAACCCCCGGGCTTCACAGTCAACTCCTTCTGGGCTTACGTGATGCCGCTTCTCGGAGCATACATGGCGGACGAGCACTGGGGCCGGTACAACACGATCATGGTCGCAATCGGCGTCGCAATCGTCGGGCACATCATCCTTGTGATCTCCGCGATTCCAACAGTGATCATTCACCCGCGCGTGTCAATTGCATGTTTCTCAGTCGGACTTGTGATCATGGGGGTTGGCGTCGGTGGGTTCAAGTCGAATATCTCCCCGCTTATTGCGGAGCAGTATAAGCATATTTCGTTGAAGGTGAAGACGTTGGATACTGGGGAGAGGGTCATTATGGACCCCACCCTCACCGTGTCGAGGATCTATATGTATTTTTATATGATGATTAATGTTGGCTCCCTGTGTGGGAGTGTTGCGATGGTGTATGCTGAGGTATGCATCTTTCCCCCCTCGGAACTAGACAAGCAGTTACTGACGTGAACAGAAATACGTGGGCTTCTGGCTCTCCTATACCCTCCCAACAATAATGTTCCTCTTCTGTCCGATGATCATGTACGCCTGCCGCAACCGCTACGAGCGATCCCCTCCAACCGGCAGCGTAACATCCAAAGCCTTCAAACTCTGGATCCTCGCCATGAAAGGCCGATGGTCTCTCAATCCCATCGCAACCTACAAATCCCTACACGCCGCGGACTTCTGGGACCGTGTGAAACCCAGTAACATCCCTGCCTCCTCCCGTCCGGCATGGATGACCTTCGACGACGAGTGGGTCGACCAAGTCCGCCGCGGTCTCCTCGCATGCAAAGTCTTCCTCTGGTACCCAGTTTACTGTCCGTCCCCCCCTTGCCGTGCCTTCGCACCCACTAACACCCCACAGGGCTCTCCTACAACCAAATGACGAACAACCTCACCTCTCAAGCCGCCACCATGGAACTCCACGGCGTCCCAAACGACATCCTCTCAAACCTCAACCCCTTATCCCTCGTAATCTTCATCCCCATCGTCGACCAATGGCTCTACCCCTTACTCCGCAAAGCCGGCCTCCACTTCACCCCACTGAAACGCATAACAATGGGCTTCATGATGGGCACCTGCGCCATGATCTGGTCCACCGTCACGCAATACTACGTGTACAAACTGAACCCATGCGGGGACCACGCAAACTCCTGTTCCACCCCCTCGCCAATAAACGTCTGGGTTCAAACCGGCGCATACGTTTTCATCGCCTTCTCGGAGATCTTTGCGTCCATCACGGGACTGGAGTATGCGTTTACAAAAGCACCGAGGAATATGCGGAGTCTCGTGATGGCGGTGTTTTTGTTTATGAATGCGATTTCGTCGGCGTTGGGACAGGCGCTTGTTGCGTTAGCCGCGGATCCGCTATTGGTGTGGAATTATGGGGTGGTCGCGGTGATGGCGTTTGTAGGGGGTTGTGTGTTTTGGGCGCAGAATAGGGGACTGGATAAGGAGGAGGATAGGCTGAATATGTTGCCCGAGAGTAGTTATCAGGGGAAGGTTAAGGAGGTGCAGGAGGGGAGTGCGTGATGGGGAGGATGGGTAGTTTTGAGAAGGTGAAAAGAGCGATATATATTGAGAGTGTAATTGTGAGTCATGATTAACACGAATGAGTCGACTTTGTTCGTATTCGCCCCGCAGCGCTAAACTGTGTGGGTATCCACCTGTGGAAGATTACTTTCTTCTGGGATGAGCGAACCTACCAAAGCGAATCTTCATTGTATTTCACTCGCTTTAGGCTGGCTAGTAAGCAAGATGTGATAAGATAAGGCGATGGATAGGATATATAAGAGGGGTCCAGCTGCGGTCGGAATTGTCCCGCACCAGTCGGCAAGCGTACTGAGATCATGTGGCTGTCACTCGTTCCTCGTCATCACCTTAATCTCAGCCCGCTTATGAACGACTGGAGACGCATCACGTGAGGGGCTGGCGCGAGACAACAGTCAGAAGTGGGGCAGATCCCAACCTGCAGAACGCCGCGGGATAGGCAGCAGCAAGCCTATAAAAAAGTACAACACTCCTCCTGCCGCCCATGCCGCTCAAATGGTGACTGTGCCTTCTAATTGGCTGCCTCATCCAAGTCATACACATACATACCTCTGCGACGTGTACGCACACTGCTCGCATGCTTCCTACATAAACCCCTAAACCCCTCCCTTGCGCCATCTCGCCCATTTCCTTGACAAAAAAATGCCCTCCACGCACTCCCTCCCACCCGACATCCCACACGCAACTCTCGACCAGCGAGTCGCCAACTTCAAAAACTTCATCTCCCTCCAAAACGACCAAATCGCCCATCTCCGCCGCTTCATTGACTCGTACGCAAACCCTGACAATGTCCAAAACATCATCGACCGGAAGGTCAACAGAATCGACGAGCTTGAGATCCAGGTCGGGAAACTCTTTGACTATCTACAACTTGGTGTCGACGCGATCGAGGAGTACCAGAATGATGTTGAGTCGCTGGTGAGGGAGTTGGAGAGGAAGGAGACGGAGATCGAAAGGAGCAATTGCGAGTTGGAGAGGAATAAATGTGAGCTCGAACACAGCAAGAGCGAGATCGCGAAACTGCGGGAAGACGCGGCGGCGAAACAACAGAGGATTGGGGATCTTGAGGGCTATGTGAAGAGATTGGAGGGGATTGCGGCGGCGACGGATGCGGAGAGGAGGGGAAGACCGGGGCATTGGGCGGTGCACTTGTTCCTTGGATCAAGGTTCTAGGTTGGGGGTTGTGGGGGGTTGTGGGGGTTGGGATTTGGAGAAATGTATAGGAAGGTGGCTGGCGCTTACATTGATTGGTATTTCTCTTCGCTGTACAACGCTGCTGTTCATGCATTGCGTGCGAGGTACATGGAACAAACCATATAGAAAGAGCTTCATGCGCTGGGTCGAGAAATGCCACTGATATCGCCGTTAACCATAGCTAGCCTTTTTAATCTTGCGCGTCGCGAGTGACCATACATGACCACGACTCGATTAGCTTATGTGTGCTATCGGCCGATAACTCGATGGCTTGCATATGCGGTTCGGGAGATCATTCTATAGACTTCACATGCAGTGCTCTACGTGATACGCGACGTCATTCTCGTTTAGTAATTGTCTGTCCTGTACTTGCCCTTCAAATACCAAAGCCTCTCCCAACAACTCTCCGTAACCTGTCGACATTCCCTCCTCAACCACCATGGCTGCCACCGAGACCCCAACCACCACCACCACCAGCGGCATCGTCCCAATCGTCGACTTCTCCCTCTTCCTCCACGGCACGCCCTCCGACCGCCTGCACACCGGCACCGCCATCTTCACCGCCTTCCGCGACCTCGGCTTCGTCTACCTCACC
>MU122213.1:118944-150248 GCA_014904905.1 Wilcoxina mikolae CBS 423.85 | reverse complement strand
CTCCCTTGGCCTCGAAAAGGTCTCTCTCTACCCCGACGCCACCTCCGCCCCCTCCTTCGAATGTAAAGAATCCTTCGACATCGGCCGCGAGGACGATCCTGTAACTCCAAACATATGGCCTCCCGAAGACATCCTCCCGGGTTTCCGAGAGACGAATGTACACCTGTTCACAACGCTGCAGAAAACGGCGGTTGAGGTGCTACGTGCCCTTGCCCTGGGACTCGGGTTGGAAGAGGCGTTTTTTGAGAAGTTCCATTCGGAGCAGGAGTGTTGTAATCAGTTACGCCTGCTGCATTATCCCGCTGTTAAGGAGGAAGATCTACGTTCTGGTGGCACTACGAGGATTGCGGAACATACAGATAAGGGTACGATCACGCTGCTGCTTCAAGAGGAGGATGGGGTTGGTGGGTTGGAGGTATGGGATGAAGCTGCGGGGTGGGCACAGGCGCCAAGTGTGAAGGGAGCGGTGTTGGTGAATATTGGGGATTTGTTGATGATGTGGAGTAATGATGTGTTGAAGAGTACGAGGCATAGGGTTGTTGCGCCGAAAGAGGGGGGGGGAGACGGATGGGTCAGGAGGAGGCTTTCAATCCCGTATTTTGTCGCGGCGGATAGAGATGCTGTTGTGGAGTGCTTGGAGACTTGTTGCGGGCCGGAGAGGGAGAGGAAGTATGAACCCGTCAAGGCGTGGGATTATATTGTTAAGGCGATGAGTCCGTCTTATTAGTCGCTGGCTGCGTATCCCGAGGGCGGGAGTGTTGGGGTGTCGGTGAGGAATTCGGGGAGGTTAGCAACGCAATTGAGTTCGTTTGGACGGTGACAGCATATGACACTCGGTGGATTTCACATTTGTTTTCTCCGACTCCTTCGCTTGCCCTGCACACCATAGTTGAGTAACACTGAATGTATTCCATTGATACCTAGCACAAGAACTGTAGCATGGAATGATAAGACTGGTTTGATATGGGATATCAAATTACTGTTTCGTCCACCTTGACCCTCACGTTTTAGTTCCAAATCCAGACCCCGAGACAGCGCCAGAAGCCATATATCCACAAAACACGTTTTCCTCTCCAGGGTTATTGCACATAGTATCACCCACGTCAAATCTCTCCTTCATCCAAAAAACCGATACGGTTCAATTCTCGCAGTTGCAAACAACCGAAAGATAGAGTATTTCTGCATTTCGTGTCCGTATATATCAGTGCACACTTCCACCAATCACACAGATGCATAATCATGCAACCCTACCTCGTGAATCATCCCCGTTGTGAAAAGGATTCGCGCATTGAGAAGACGCGTATTGACGCGAGATCAGGTGTTCTCCATGCAAATAGGATTCTATGTTTTCTCTCGTATTGTATGCACACACAGTCAGCCAATATTTTTCAGATCAGAATTGTGAGTTACCTTCGTGTCGTCGGCTTCTTCTGGCACGTGGCGTATGCAGGAGCTGTAGTTATAGGAATTCATTCATTTGGCTGTCGAACCACCTATCGTACAAGATAACCTCGTTTCTAATTCTCCCACCACCGACTCCCAGCTCCCAACTTTCAGCTCCCAACTCCCAACTCGCGGCTTGCAATGACTCCTGAGATAGGTTCCACGTATCAAGATGGAAGCGGTGGGTTTTGATAACTCAACCTCCACACTTTCAAACCAGAAAGCGTAGAGTTATTCTCCAGGTCGTGGATCTTGGATCTTGTAGTGTGTAAGTGGATGAACCAGACAACCGTTGGCGTGGTGACAGCTATGTGAGAGAAAAGTACTGACTGGTATCTAACAACTTGCAGTAAGTAAGCGGAAGATTCTGATGGCTGTTGGCGTGGTAGCATTGAACACATATCCGAACTTGCAGATAGTAAGTGGACGATCGGTAGTGTGGTAAGGGCGATGTGAAAACAGGGTGCTGACGAATATACCTATTCGAACTTACAGACTGTAAGTGAATGGTCCTCAATGACTTTTCCGTGTGGCGGTGATGTGCTAATAAGTATTTTTGAACTTTTAGTATGTAAGTTCATAATCACGATAAATTTTGAAGTACTAGTTGCTACGGTGATTCCGGGGGTGGTACTAACGGCAATGTTCAAATTTAAAGGATGTGAGTGGACTCTGGACGACTCCGAGACCCCTGAGATAGTTGCGGTGCTAGCTCCAGTCTTTGAACTTAGGGTCCAAAGAAGTAAGGGCATCCGGGTACTTACGAGCTTTTGAAGGGAACGATTGTGCTCAATCGTTGCATGAAGTTTGAGCTTGACGGATTGAGAGCGGGGAGGGCGGGTCGTTTTTTACGAAGGGCATGAAGTAGGAGGGAGGAATATTGGAAGCGCTTGAAACTGCATTTTTGAAAGTGGCGATGGAGCTTTGTTTGCACCTGCACCTATAAGTCGTTTTCGTGATTTTGAGCGGCCACGCACTCTCGAACCCGTATCCGTGGTTCCCGTTGCTATATGCACAACAAGGCCATTCAAGAATCTGGATCTACAGCACACCAATCCATACATGTGCGATAAAAAAGTTCATCTACGGGAATGCTTACATTCGAGATTTTCCCAAGACGAGGCGGATCCAAAGTATTAAACGTCTTCCATCCGTATTGGTTAGTGGTTAGGGCACAGGGTTCGTTCGGTTCGGTTGCCAGCGTAACCTTATTACGACCCCCCAATCTACCGTCTTGTCTGCTACCCCTGTTGAATCCCTGATTCTTGTAATACAAATTATATTCCTTGAACGAAAAGATGGTATTTTAAACACAGATTAGGTATCTCACGGCGGTGTCGGATCTAGCTGTGGTTGGTTGGATATAGAGAGTTGGACATAAATGTGATCAGTAGCCACGACGTGGCTTTCTTTTCACCTACTTTTACTGAAACGGCAGAGAAACCAGAGGTGACCATTCACGGATATACTGTGACTCGCGATGTTAATCAATCAAAGGTGAAGCGAATCCACGAATTCGAATAGTTTCTCCAGTTACATCTCCTCAACTTTCCACATCACAGTAGATCACAGAATAATCATAACTCATCACCAACCAGCACCCCCTCTTACTCCTTCCTCTCCAAAAACTCCTCTACCATCTCCGCGACCCACTTCCTCTCCATCATCCCCACATGGGACGTCCCAGGCAGCACCGCAAGCTGCGCCTTCGACAACCCCATCATATCCCCGATCTGCCCCCCTCCTCTGAGCTTAAACATCTCGACCACATGTTCCGTCCTAACCACATCCGCATCCCCGACCAGCACAAACGTATCCGCCTTAATCCCCCTCACCTCCTCCTCCGGAATATCAATCATCCCATTATTCAACTCCCTAATCCTCTCCACCAACCCCTTAAACCCTTCCGGATCTGGCGCAACCCGCTGGTACTCAGTTTCATACCTACTCCCCGCCATCCGCTCATACGTCATCTCCTTCAACCCCGCCAGCATCTCCGCCGGGAACCCAGCCGTAGAGTAGCTCGTACTAGCGAGAACAAGTTTCCGCACAACCTCCGGGTGTCGGATCGCGAGGTGCTCCGCGATACCACCCCCAAGGGAGTAGCCGTAGATATCGGCTTGGGGGATTTTGAGCGCGGAAAGGAACGCGGCACAGTCGTCGGCGAGTTGGTGGTAGGTTAGCGGGCGAGAGGGAATGTCGGCGGTGTGCCCGTGCGCTTGGTATTCGAGTGCCAGGACGCGACGGGTCTTGGAGAGGTGCGTCATTTGTGTGCGGAGGTCGGAGATGGTGCAGAAGGCGCCGTGGAGCACTGCAGGGTGTTAGTGGGTGGGAGAAGGGAGGGAGGGAGAGACGGAACTGAGGAGGGGGACGCCGCCGGTGCCACGCTCTTCATAGTAGATTGAGAGTCCGTTGACAGGGACGTAGCCGGAGGTGAAGCCTTCAGGGGCAGACATTGTGGTGGTGGGATGAAGATAGGGAGGAATTGAAAGTGCTTGAGATGCTTTGGTGGTGGTAGAGAAGATCTGAGGAGACGCAACGAGCTGGATGAGGAGTTGAGGAAGAGGCGTAATGGACGCGTATTTATCCACGACGACGCGTAAAGTGTTCTCGTATTCCCGTGACTTTTTGTGAGTCAGTCTTGCACGTCGTGCATGAATACGAGCCCTTGCATGCGGCCCTAACTCAATGCGTTGCGTCTAACTGGATGCAGTGAGGGGCTGTGCTGCTTTGGCTGTGGGATCTGCATTCGTGCATCATTGCCCCGCAGCCCCGCAATTGGTGAAGCGTTGAGGACGAAGTACTCGATAGAGACAGCGAAAAAGTTCTGAGATGCAGAAGCAAATTATTTGCCTCTATAGTAAGTTATTCTGCAAAAAGTATTTCACTCTTTTCTTCTTTTTGGCCCATTCATCTCAATACCTTTTGCTTGTACCAAGTGTATTCCAGTTCGATTCCCCGTCCCAAGACCACGCGATGGTTTTGAGTATATTCGTAGGATTCCCTCTTATAAAACATGACATTCGGTATACCTTTTCTCTCTCTACCTGTATGAAATATTTATTAATTATCACTCGCATTAGCCAAGCTAGTAGCTATAGCCGATCCAAATAAGACCCTGTGCTTCTTTCACCAACACCGTACCAACAACAATACCGACTATGACAGAGTTCATCCCACAATTGCTTCATCTCTGTGAAGAAGAAGAAACATTCTCAGGTGTGTATCCCATCGTTCCTCGACCATCTTCCCCACCAACGAAGCTGATTTGTAAAGATTTAAAGGAGCATTCCCGCGAAGAGTACAAGACAGCACTTATTACAACCCACGCTCTCATCTACCGACGACATCTCTAACTTAAATCCCTAGTTCTAACTGCCCTTCAGTCCGTCTAAACTCCGGGGAACATGTTGTATTCTATGTGAACATATTTCCCCGAGCGAAAACTCGTAAGCTTCACCACCGACCCCCGAACTACCTCCCAATATATAAGCCCAACATTCTAGGCTATCACAGCTTCACGGACAGTACATTTGCTGGCACTGACGAAGAGACCACAAGCTGTCTACACAGTAGTAAATTACCCCAAAACGTCCAAAAACGTTTGATTTTGTCAAACGTATGTACTTTACATCTTGTGGGAATGACAGGGAGAGTATATGTCTACTAATCACATATGCATAATATCAATTGCTAGACACCCGAACCAATACCAAGCTGTGGCCTGACAATCAAAAAGCATGTCACATTTGAGTAGTCATCGGCTGCGTGATAAGCTTATAATATAAGGGTACAACATACATATTTTGCATCATTCAATTGGATTATTCTTCACCCACCACCGTCTAGCTTCATTTCCGCTCCTGTAGAGTACTGGTACTTATTATCACTGCTGTGTCGGTGAATTCGACTCGGCAACCTCACAGGAACGCTGCTCTGAGCAAATAACATGGGCTGGCTCAGGAGCTTACCGCACCAGTGTAATTGCTCGTCTATCGTCTACTCTGTAGCTATGAAAACACCTCGAACCCGCAGCCGCCGCGGCACTGGCCATGGAAGATTGGCTGATGTACTCTAGATTTATGATGTGCCTAGTGCTAACGGAGACAAAGGTTCCAAGTAAGCACCTTGAAAAGGACTGGTAGAGGCCAAGTTTCAGAAATCTTGCCATGCAGTAGGCTGTAGGCTGTGCGGTCTTTGGTTGATCCAATCTGACTGTTCAAATGTAGAATTCAGACGAAGTCTATTGATTTATCTAAAGATAGAACCTGTGCCTTATATACATGAGAGCCGGAGGTCCCGTCGGAGGCCGATAGAGTGGCGATTGGAGGGTGGCGCAGTGGTAAGAGTGAAAATTCATGTAGGAGTGTATCGGCTGCTCCGACTACTCCCGAGAAACTTCTCTAGACCTGGCTTTAGGCCTTACAGTAACACTTGACTTTCACTTTCTCAGCGAGTGACTGAGAGTGACGACAGTCGTTTCACAGACTTTCACTACCAGCGCCTCCACAAGTGATAGGTGAAAGAATCTGCATGCAGAGAGGTGATCAAAACAGGCAACACTACAAGGCGTGACACTGCTCCCACATGTACGTGGCTGGCATAAAATAAACACTAAATAAGCAATGAAATCCCCCGCAGATAATTCTGTTACGTCCCTTCTCTTATGCTCATTCTTCTCACCGGTTGGTCATTCATTAAATACAAACGAGCCATATCCACACTCCTAAAAACAATAGAGAAATCCATTCGTTAAAAAAAATCAATTCCAGAACATACAAAGTTGTAAGTTGTTATGCCAACTCCCACTCATCCCCTCCACCATTGAGCATGTGCACCAAGTACGGTTTAGCTGTTTCACCTACTTCCTCCGCTTCCTCGCAGCCGTTCTCACTCTCCCACCTCACTCCGACGTGTTTGTTCAGCAAATCCCCAAATGACCACTCCTGAATGGCAGTGCCGATTTGTAATCTGCCTTCCGAATTTTCACTCAAAACGTAAGTTGTATTTTTAACCGCCGATGATGTGACAGTCTCTGCAACAACTTGGATGGTAATCTTGTCATCCCGGATCAAAATCTGTGGCTCTCTTACACCGGGCGTCTTTTTCTCAATGCGAAACTTTGCGCGTCGCTCTGTCGATGTGTGGATATGGGTGCCATGGACGTACCAATAGAGATTCGGTTGGCGTCGATTTCGGATAAAAAAGGTTTTGCCGCTCTCCCAGTCTGGGCCAGTGACTGGATTAGGAAACATCGGCCAGTTCGGAATGCGGGCCCAGTAGCAGCTCTTGCATAGAGCGGAATACTTCGTCGGCTGCATATCTTGAATCAAAACAAAGCATGTAGCCACCACTGTTGGCTGCATGGTCATTGTTTGCCGGCGCCCACTTCAAAAAGACATAGTAAAGTCCAGACATTGTCTCGGGAGTGGAGGGTAATTGGGATATTCGTTTGGCGAAACTCCCTGAGTGCGATGGGGTTGGGATTGGGATTGAAATAAGTTCGGAGAATGTTGCAAAGTAAATGCTGCAGAGAGTACTCTGGTGGAGGGGAGCTCATTAAGTAATTGTTGTGTCTCGGAAACACCAGTATCAAATACTCTTAACCAATCTTACGAATGGCAACACGTGGACCAAATAATATTGCGGTATCAATTGAGCATGACGCAGACCACGAGTGAAATGTAAAAATGTAGGTAAAAATATGTGCATTCTCCTTCACTATGTACCATAGTGTCATGGACTCAGCTTGAAGCGTTTCCAATCACCTAGACCACGGGGCCCGGGGTATCTCTCGGTTGGTGGTTGTTTTCGTCGTTCTTTGCAGTCTTTTGATGTCGCATTGTAATTGCGATCAACGCGCGCCTGGGCGTGATCTGATTTATTGTTTAGGATTCCAATTTGCCGTATACATACAGCAGTTCTGCCTGCATACCGAGTTATCCGTAGGATTCGATTGCTAGAGCCTGGAGCAACGCATTCATCATTCAAACTAGCTAGTTTCATTTTGTTTTCCTTTACATACAGTCATGACGTCAGCTATGGTTTGTTTTGGTTGTGACTGTATTCACACAGGCTATTTCTTGCCCGCTGTGCTGAATTGTTTTAAGTTGCTCATAGGCAAGGACTTCAGTTTAGGCTATCTCTACACGCTCGTTTTCTGTAGATTGGTTGCAGAACTCAGATGGTGGATAAGAATGTCGCTGATTGGCACATGCAAATCTGAGTTCTACACAAACAAAACGTGCAGGTAAGACGCTCAAGTTATCCAATCATTTGTGACAAAGAAGACTTCCGAGCTTGGTACACACCGGTAGGTCTAGTGACGGGACGGAACGAGACAGCGGTATGACGTGCTTATTTTTGGGCACGATTCAGCTTGCAATTGATCCGGATGTGGGGTAAGAATGAATGCATTTTTTGTAGGCCGAGGGAAAATCCGATATCCTCGATCTGTGTGTTTGCACCAACCTAACTATCATGTAGAAGTCTAGTATATTGTAGGCTCGATTGAAATAACGAGCGCAGCTTCATACGATATTTGAGAGGCTGTAAACACCATGATGATAGCAATCGGTGCTCACAACATGTCCGATAACTGCGACCCTGCCAACGACAATTGGGAGGCGGGGGAGGAAAAATGGCAAGATTATGAGCCCGTCTCGAAGTGTTCTTTCACAGAAAATCCCGATGAAACTACCGAGGACGCCGAAGATTACTACGATGACAGCGGAGAAATACCCCATGGCGAGCGCGAAAAGTCAGCTTCAGCTCCACCCAAACAAGAACCACCACCGGCGCAACCGGAGACAGTACAATCGTCTCACGAACTTCCGAAATCGGTTGATCAAAACTCGAATCCGGACCTCTTCGACTTAGACAAGTATTATTCAAGCCGATAACTTTGGAAAACTTAGGGTTGAGAGCTCCTTACAGAGAGCCCGCTGGTCAATACGCTGAGGTGTCTTCGGGAAACAAACAGTGCGCCTTGGCGAATGCTTTGAGTTGTCTTGAGACAGATTCACGTGCATACTAGCGTTGGGAAGTACATCTACCCCCCTCCGCTCCCCCGCCAAGCAATTGAGGGTCTACCGCAGTTCACACTGGTATGAAACCGCGGACATCTTATCACCATCTAACCAGTCCTTATCTTTATCGATCTTATCATATGGAACCCTTAACCCTAAAACTCAGATGTACGCTGGGGCGTTAAACGTCTCGAGTTTTGCGCGAAACAAAACGCAAGCAAAACGCCCTTCAATTGCTAGCCCCTCGCACCAATGTATATTTAATGTAATATCAAATTGTCTGCCATTTGGTATTCGGTTACTATTATTGCCTAGAACATGGGGAGGGTTTTGATTACTACCTATCCAGCATGCCGACATCAATACGTATACATATGCACCAGCGAATAATCACAGATTAAGTTTGTACCGGAACACGATAACTATCGGTGTGGGTTGGTGCCCTTGTGGGCGGGGTTGGGCATCAAGGTTCCACCGAATCAATCGCGAACACAGGCCCCTGCAGCCGTCGCCGGTCAAACGGCTGCATGATAATCCTGCGCGCTTGACGCTGGGTTTGGCGACCGGCGGTATCTGAAAGGCAGGTATAAACATTTCTGGTATCTATATCTGGAAAACATCCAACCGCATTTCAAATTTGTCTGAACATAGTGCGACTGCGGCACAACTGCATTCCAGGCATTCACGCAGGGATCTACAGAAGTCGCAATTGGCTATTGAAGTCAAAACAATACCCGATAATTTGAGACACATACGGCGCATCTGATCAGGCAGTAGGCAAGGCCGACTGACTATCAAGAAAACCCCGCAGTGTGACTCAATCGAGTAAAGCTGGGGGAATCTTTAGTTCAGTTTTGTTCGTTATACCGGTGTGGTTCCTGCCATATATTAATATGAATCTGCACCCACTTCCTTCTATTTCTCTTGAACCACGTCCTTCCGGCTACCATTCCATCCGTTTTTCAATCACCCACTTCCCTCCAATGTACGTACATTCGTATAGCAAATCAAAACCTCTCCATGATACACTTCGGTAATAGAACGCTGACATTTTGCTACCTAAATGTAGATTTATCGTCATCGGTGGCGCATCGGTCACTTCTTAGCATCGCTCTTCAAATATCAACATTCGATAATACCATTACCAAGCACTACCAAAAATGGGTTGGGGACCTTGTAAAACCCCCGAACCCGAGAACCAAACGGTCAAAGAAATCGAACGCCGATTAGCAGAGCTAGAAAAAGAGAAATCATTGCGTGAGACGCAAGAGAGGCAAAGAAAAGAGGCGGAGGAGAGGCAAGAACAGGAAAGAAAAAAGAAAGAGGAAGAAGAAGAAGAGAGACGAAGAAGAGACGAGGAGGAAAGAAAAGGAAGAGAAGAGCAAGACAAAGCACGAAAGAAAGAAGAGGAATTACAAATGCAGGCGAAACTGCAAAAACTAGAGCAGGAAGCCACCGAAGCGAAGCAGAGAGAGGAACAGTTTAGAAAGGATTTGGCGGAACAACAACGTAGGACAGACGAGATGGCCAGGATCCAGCGCCAATTGGAGGAGCAGACCAACGAAAGGAAGCGTCGAGAACAGGAAGCGAACGAGGCCAAACGGCGAGAGGAGGAGTCCAGAAGGGAAGCGGAAGAGAAACTGCGCCGGGCAGACGAAGAGATGGCTGCGTATCAGCATCAGCTCGAGCAGCAAGCGGACGAGGTTAAGCGTCGGGCAGAGGAAGAGATGGCTGCGTACCAGCGTCAGCTTGAGCTCGAGCAGCAAGCGGACGAGGCTAAACGCCGAGAAAAAGAAGCCATAGAGGCCAGAGATAGGTTTCGACGGGAAGTGGAGGAACAACAACGCCAGGCAGACAAAGAGATGGCTGTGTACCAGCGGCAGCTCGAGGAGGAAGCAGCCGAGGCTAGGCGCCGAGAAACAGAAGCTATAGAGGCCAGAGATCGGTTAAGCCGGGAGGCGGAGGAACAACAACGCCAGGCAGACGAACAGCATGCCGTGCTCATGCAGAATGCGCTTCAGGCCCAACGCAAACTCTCCAAAGGAATTCAGCCACTCCTCTGGCCCACTCAAGAAGAGGTGGATGCGGCAAAAGCTAGAGTTCAGTACGATCCCGAGCGAATGCATTTTGCCGTCTGTGGCCCGAGCGGTAGTGGCAAGTCATCTTTGATCAATGCTTTGCGTGGTCTTAAAAAGGGCGAACAGGGCGCCGCCAACGTCGGTGTCGTCG
Organism: Wilcoxina mikolae CBS 423.85; assembly: GCA_014904905.1. Classification (NCBI taxonomy): domain Eukaryota; kingdom Fungi; phylum Ascomycota; class Pezizomycetes; order Pezizales; family Pyronemataceae; genus Wilcoxina; species Wilcoxina mikolae. The sequence continues at coordinate 139,548 of MU122213.1, read as the reverse complement.
AGACAACGCGTGAGGTAACGAGATATACGGACCCACGAACGGAAATGCCTTATTCACGTTTTGTATGGTGCGACGTTCCTGGTGCGGGTACTTTCAACATTCCCGCTTGGCAGTACTTCAATCAGCAAGGGCTATTCATTTTCGATTTTATTATTTTGGTTTATAATGATGTATGTGATCAACAAAATCTTCTTTGCTGCCAGTTTACTAAAATGTGGCTTGTCTCAGCGATTCACTCAAATCGATGCCGACATTCTCGCGAACTGTCGAAGATTCAAAATCCCGGCTTTGATAGTCCGCTCGAAGGCCAACCAACAAATTGGCAATTTGATGGAGGATGACAATTGCGAATACGAGGAGGCTCGAGTTAAGTACGTCAAGTCGACTCAGGACGATCTATGGAAGAATCTCCAGGAATATGGATTATGGAAGTCTGGTGAGGGAGAACCACCAAGTTGCTATATTGTCAGCAGAGAGTGTGTGTACGACTATATTCTTGGCATCGATGAAGACAGAACAACCAAGACCAAGATTTCCCAGGATGAGAAGAAAGGCGGTCTTTTAACCGACAAATATATTCATGAAGAACAGCTCATTCACGATTTACTTCAAACTGCCTATGAACGACGTTACATCCCCAGCAATCGCACGGCAGCAATAGTATCCTCTGTCGCCTTGGCCGCCTTTAAGACATCCTCTGCCGCTTCCAAGACCATCACTTCGGCCGCTTCCAAGACCATCACCTCGGCCACTTCTAAGTTCGATGGGTTGTTATCTAGATTTCCGAATTGATAATAGTGTTCATGTTCTTTGTTTTTAGTCAAATGTTGTCAAATTTGTTGGTTTTTGAACTTTTTTTGGTAGGAACAGGCGGATGTGTTGAGATTGGAGGATTGTCATGTTGGATATTCTTTCCAAGTGCAGGGGTGACGGTGATCATGAGGAAGTCTGGAAATGGTGGCGAGTGTTTTGCGTACTTTATATCATTAACCTATACATTTTACGCCTCAAAGAAGCTGTTTTATGTATCGAGATTCTCCGATGGTGAATCAATATCGGTTCACGTCTTGCACAAGCGTAAGACTGCGCTCCTGATCATGACTTCAGCACTGCGGTGCAATTAACATAATGTAAGAAACGTAAAACTATTTGCCAAATTCTGTTGCTTACATCCTCATCCCGCTCTGGACTCGCAAAAATTCGCTCGGGCCAGCTGGAGCTGTGGCGGGTTGGCGCATGGGTCATCAAACATCACGCGGAATCGTTTGGTCACATGCCATGTTATCTACACAGATCATCAGATATATCAATCCTCCAGTATGCGGCTCAGCCTTCCTTCCAAACGTTCGAACCCCACACATCATCTTTCACCACCTACTATGTGCACCCTCGAGAAACCGCTGCACAACCACTGCCCTCCCCTTCTCCCTCTCCTCCCCCCCGAGCTCCTCCTCATCATCGCGGACTATTTACCAACCTCCTGCCTCCGAAGTATTGCCTTCGCATCCCGTCAGCTGTACGCCACATTACAGAACACCCTGCATCGCCGCATACTCACCGACAAATCCCTCCGCTTTACACTTCCTCAATATCCTGCGTCGACAGCACTGCAGTGGGCTTCATTCAACGGTTATTCGGATCTTGTTGAAGAGATGCTAGCAACGGGGACGTGGAGGGTGGATGAAACCACTGGCGGATGTAGACACACAGCATTGTGTTTGGCTTCTGAGACGGGTGACGAGAAGACAATTAAAGTTCTATTGAGGTACGGTGCGGCAGTGTATGGGCCGTTGCACAGGGCAAAGAATATAGCTGTGTTAGGGTGGGTCGGGGAAGAGGCATTAAGGAGGTCAAAGGGGGGCCGAAGGAGGGTTATGAATAAGAAGGGTTGAAACTGTGCTTAATATTGGCGTGTGGTCAGCCACAAGCGACATTATGATTATCGAAGATTAAGCTGTAGCTGGCAAAAGCCCGGGGAAGAGCAATACCCACCTGTCGGGACTTTTTGTTTGAAGATGTCTCACAGAATACCTTATTATACCTTCGGTCTGAGGCGGTGGAATTTCGCCGTAATGCGTCCATGCTTCAGGTTGATTGTGCTTGGTAGAAGTTGACAACGAACCAGAGATCTAAACTCTGCTTGTCTATTCGGTACAGAATTTTGCTGCAGCGGCTATGTGTGCTTTTTGAACATCTCCAACCTTAATCATATAAGTATCCGACAAGCATGCAAGTGTATTTTGGATTCTTATGAATCAGAATGTGATTTCTGGGGCTAACTTGACAACAAAACCCATGTCGCCAAGCATGACAACCGACGATCAATGTCCCGATAATCCAGAAAGGCCCTTTTGGCTCCCAGCATCAGCCCTCGACCTGAACATCAGGCGCGCCGCAAAATCTGGTGAGCACAGAAATGAAAAGAACGAGTTATGTGGCCGCATATGCGATCCTTCGATATCAAGTTTGAATTCGTAGTTGCATATGACATGGGCGAGCAGCACCTTCAACTCTGCTGCGGCAAAGAAACGGCCAGGGCTATATCGCCATGGCTGTTAGTTAATTCCGAGCTAGCTAGAATTGTGAAGAATCCTACCATGCGTGCTTCCCCATCCCGAACGAGAGGTATCCTTTGTCTGGAGATGCCAGTTGGTGACGGACTTCGCTTCCGGGCTCCTCTCTTGCGCTGGAGAAACGAAATGCGTCGAATCTCAGAGGATCTTCGTATTGCTCGGCTGACCGATTGATCGCCCATGCCGGCGCCACTACCCATTGACCCTTTGGCAGACGAGTACCATCGGCGAGAGTATACGGCTTCATGGTCATGCGCATCATGGTTGCTGTGGATACGCGATGTCAACCATTTTTTATCCAACATTGCAAAAAGATGTATCCAAGGGACTTTCACTGACCTGTGGTGACTGGGTGCAGTCGCTGGCTTTCTCTTAACGTACTGTCCAACTTCTTCATCTGCGTAAGCGCTGGTTTTGTCCAGCCGCCATGCTCCGCCAGCACACTTTCGATCTCGTCCCGGATAGGCGTTTGAAACTCCGGATGTGTTGCAAGGTCATAAAGGGCTTGGGTTATGCTGATGGACGAAGTGTGGATAGCTGAGAAGTCGAGGTACAGGATGCGCACGCATAGCTCGTACAGGGATGCATCTTGCGGTGCGGTTTCAACCACCCACTGAGCGGCATCATTCTACAAGGTACTCGGTTAGAAAGAAGGCAGACGGCTATCTCCAATACATACTGGTCTGTCCGTCCAGCCGTCTCCAAGCTCTGCAATCTTTTTCCTCCGCTCCGCAAAGACGGGCCCGAGTTTGTCTAGAAATATTTTAAACGCACCCCCTCGGGGGATCATACACCAGGCGAGGAAAGATTTGAGAACCCGTGGCGCAAGGTCAATGACTAGGCCCGCACGCGACACCATCTTCGAGAGCTCAACCAGACAATCGAGATACTCCTGATCTCGTGAGAGCGGAAGCCCTACTAATATGCGGTTTGTAGTAGATGAGATACACTTGAGCATGAGGGCGTGAGTATTGATGGGTGCCCATTCTTCCCCAATGCCGCTGGGCACATTCTCTTCGAACGTCCATCGTAACTCATCAACCACGTCCGGCAGCACCTTCGATAACCGCTGGGTTAAATTCTTTGTGAGGATATCGACGTGGTATGGATTCGAGTGGATCGTGCTGCTTAGTGTGTAGCTGATGGAGTTACGTTCGTTGGCGGCTGCCTGCATCGATAAAACGCGAGGGTCGGCGTCCTTCAACTCGTTAAGAACAGCCTCGCTCGTGGCAAGGACCACCCATCGCCCCGGTGTCGATATCTTGAAAGACGTTCCACTTGGTCCATACTATAGTTTTACGGTTATCAGCTTCAACTTGGCCAACTGAGTGTACGTGTGTTATCAAACCTTTTGAACACCGCCCTCTATCAGCTCAGCCGAGTTTCTCACGAACCTTAGTGCTGCTATCCACGGTCCTAGAGGTCCTCGCGGTACTCCGTAGGCTGGAATGTCAATCTACATTGTGTCAGCATTAAAACTGACATGATGGGGTTAGGGTTGGTTACACGGGAGCATTGGATGCAATAAATTTGGTAGCAAGCAAAGAGAACTACGGCAATAGCGACACCAATCCAAGGCCACGAATCTTCAGCGGTATTCCAAGAAACTACATTCATCCACCGCGGAATCCAGCTAATATCCATCGTAAATGGAATGCGTCTGGCGGCTGACGGAGGTGACGCTTCGCACATATGTCGGTCGGATGCATCCTCAGGAGAACCGAGGGAGAGTCGGGGATTATAAGGTTCTCGAGCAGCAGTAAAGTTAAAATATGTTTAGTGTGTACCAACAGAGCTGTCGGTATATAATCCAGGAGCTCTGCATGTAGAGCTGAAATCAACCTAGCTTGACATCTATAACCCCCACAACATTCTAAAACTATAAGATGCATGTGACGTGAGACATATTTTGGTAAGATATCATATATGAGAGGCTCCAACGATCGTCGATTAGTTATATGTGTTATTGAGTGTGAGTCATGCATTGTGCTTCTAAATAATTTACATTGAAGAATTTACGACATTTCGAATATACCGTAATTGTTTAATAAGATTTCTGTACCCCGCTCCCGATTGACCTTGTCTTCAATTAACCCCGCAAGGTGGTGAATGTCGCAAACACCTCAGAGCTGAAGCAGTAGGCGTTTGTAGATGTGAATTCCTCCAAACTCTCACGTTCTCACAGAACTTTCATACGCATATATTTATCATAATATAAACGTGAGCTACAAATATTAAATCCTGTGATGTTGTGGCTGCGGCCGGATCAGAAGTACCCCGTGCCCTTAACCCTAAATAAAATACCTTTGCACTTGCAGCCGCGACAAGTAGTTGCACGCTATGTTGAAGCTAACAAAAAAAAGCCTTCAACGACACCATCAACTTTAGAATTCCATCGCCAGATTTCTAAGTCCCACGGCATGATATTATTGGTTTCTGCTTCTCCAATGACTGCGCCTCCAACTTCCCTGTCCTTCCAACTGCATTCCCTTGTATGCAATTCCTCGATTGGCGCCCGCTTTGGAAGAAGCCGACCATCTACAGGTATAGATAGGGACATCGAGGTCATCGTCTTCGGATTGGTGGATACTCCCAGCCGTTGCATGTATCATTAATCGGGATACGCGCCAATAAAAAACAAACGGGACCAAACCGTCAACTGGGACCGATTGGTCTATTGGCAAACAAACGGTATTTGATTACAGTCTTGCACAGTCGATCGGCATTAGTCCAGCGCTCGCAGACTTCGTATTTTTATCTTGCGGACGGGCGAATGGCTTGTGGGAAGAATCGGTACTATCTGCATGGTATCGGGTAGAAGGTCTGTTATTTTAAGGTTTTACTGTTGCTGATCTGGACCTTATCTTGAACCTTTTGTGATATGATGCCAGGCGTCAATCTTCGTTTGTGATTCACCGGGAGTGGCGGTTTCTGGTTCCGAAGGGCCGAAACCGCAATGAAATTTCTGGAATCGTGCGTGGCAGTAGATACCTATATGCGATGCGATATGATCCAGATCAACTATCCACTTGTTAAGTCCATAAATAATACGCAAAATTAATCAGGATATATTTTTTCCGGGCTGTAGCTGTGGCGATAACTGGCAGAATCAATGGCATACCCAAATCTTCCAGGCATGTGATGAGGAGTGCGGTGGTGTCATCATTGGGTGCGGGAGGCATAAAGGTTTTGTGCGAGATCTGATAGACAGGGCTCGTTGAGGTGTTGTGGTTTGTCGTGGAGTACTGATGTTGGTATTGGTGGGATGTCGCAATTCCTTCTCGCGGTATCACTCTATTTTGCAGGTACGAATATCGCAGGGACCTCTTCTGGAGAAGGGATGAACGATTAGAAATATAATGTGTCAAAACTTCGCCAAATCAAATTGAAGAAAACACAAAGACTATACACACAGTCCAACAACGGGTCCCAGCCAGCGTAGCCCTACGTGCCATTACAACTTGTATGAGTATGTACAGTACATACTTGTACAAGCTTGTACTCACATGCTGTTTAAGTTGCGAAGTCCAGCTTTTTGATGTGCCTTCAAAGCGCGAAGTTTGTCCACCCCGTCGCCGAAATCATCATCAGACCCCTGTAGATCAATGCTTTCTTCGTCGCCTTCTGTCATGTTTCATGCCATTGCTTCGTATCTTTCCCTTAGCTTAGGTTCGTTGTTCCATCTCTGCTATAGCCACCCCTAATATTCTTCATTCAGGCCAGGCCGCTCCACTATACGCAAACAAAACTCTGATAACCTCAAAAACGGTCATTAAACCCTGGTGCTGGTAGACTATTAGAGGTGGTGGCGAAGGTGTGAGTAACCAACAAGGGTATTGTAGACCACTCTAAGAAATTGGCGGGTCTCAGCCATAGCTGCCATATCCGCTCGATTGGCGAACGCGTGAATCTACCGCTGCAAAAAACTCGAAACGACTACCGGAGTTGGAGGGGGGGGGGGGGGGGGGGGGGGGGGGTGTGAGATCACTGTTGACCTCGGCAAATTCCTCTCGACAGACGTCTGGCCAGACCACGGCATATTGGCATGGTGGTAACGGGGTTTCAACAACGATACCCCACAACTCTTCCAAAGGACGGTCCGTAGAGTGGCCACTCTACTATACACAAACAAAACTCTGACAACTTCAAAAACCGCCATTAAACCCTCGCAGCTAAACGAGGATATCGATCCAAGCTCTCCAAATGCTGTCTCAAGCGTGGGACCGCGTTCACTAATAGACGAAGAGCAAGCAGATCTGCAGACGTCCATAGCCACAAAAGTCCGTAGGCCAAATCTATATCCGACTCCCTTATGTCAGCACCCAATCCCAGTAAGTTAGCCAACGCTCTCAAATTTGAATATATTCCTGACGAGGCCGAGACCCTACAATTTTGATTGATGTTGCAGTCGTTTTGATCCTCTTTGTGGTCGATAAAATGAATGAATGCCTTGATGAAAAGGTGTTGTGGTAGACTCGGAGGCTTCTAGATACGACAAAACACAGAAAAATATTTAAAAAATGAAAGAACAAATAGAAAACTGAAAGAGCGACATCATCATATGCAAAAAAAACACAGGAAAATATTGAAAAAATGAAGCATTACCTCAGGCGCCGGCTTGATGAAACGATGGTGTGATTGAAGGCTTATATGCGTTTGTTCTGGGTTGAAAGCTAGACAATATATTAGACCTTATCAAACTAAATAAACATAGAGGAAGGCTTACGAATTCATCAAGGGATTGGCGGGGTGATGGATCCAGATTCTGTAGGCGTTTGGATCCGTATCGACTCTCTACTGCCAATGGTTCCTCAGTTGTTGAGACCACCGCATAAGAAGCTACGCTTGGCGTGGGCCAGTTTGGGTCAATTGAGGATGCGCCGTGCTGCAATCATCTATCCGGTCTGCTAATATCTAGGTGTATAGTTCTGCCTTGCCATATGCCGGCCTGGGTCGGAATCAGATCTGGTCGGACCGGCGCTTCCAAACACAACCGCGGGGTAAATGGTGTTCCTCGTCCTGGTACAGATGGCCTTGAAGGTCGTCTTCTTCCAGCAACTCGGCTGGGGGTGGAAGAGATGACTCGGCTTCGTTCGACTCTTGTTGCAATTGCTCGTTTTCGGAAGACATCGCAAGCGTGGAAAAGTGCAGAATCGAATGGCAGGCGGATGAAGTTCCACTGAGGACAACGGCTTAGTCCAGTCTCCATCAACCCTGGGTCGGAATGCAGATTTCGCAGGGTCATGCTTTGGTCTGGCTCCACATCCTCTGCGAGCAGCTTGGCTTGCTAGTTGGTTTCGGAACGCAGAGTTGTCGACGCGCTCGGACTGCTTCGGTCAAAGCTGTGAGGTTGGACAGCGTGGTATCCAACGCAGCAAGTACGCAAGCTCGGTGTCGTTCACCCGGCAGTCGACGTCCTCATGTTGTTCAATCTGCTGGTTGGCGTGGTAAACCTCATGGCGAACCGGATCTGTTCGAAAACCACGGTAGTGTAGCTGCTGTTTGTGTGCTGAAGGGGTTGGGCCGGTGTCGCTGCCTGCGACGATGAAAAAAGACGGGAGCGACGCGTCTGCATGACTAGTAAAATAGCTACTCAGGCGGCTGGCACAAACTTGGGGCAGTTTTGTTGCACCTTCCTAGAAGTGGGTGCCAGAATCTTTTAAACGCCCAAGTAATGAATGGGCGACATGTGATTCTCCCGAAAGTTGGCTGCAAGACACATTCTGTAGTGCAGAGTGAGTGATAATACATGACCGGATACCCACCGTCTACCTAGCTATAGCTAATTGTATCTCACCGAGTGGGCGACCTTGATACACATGCGCGGATCGGACCGTGAGCTCGTAGGGCAAAGCTTATATTGACCTCTGTTAGCGAATTTAGTCCCTCGCCGACCCTTGTATGACAAATTTCTCCGAGACACAAATGGCCGCCACCAGCCCGCTAATTAGCGAGTGAGTCACTATGCCCGCACATTTAACAAGCAGTCTTTGGTAGTATAGTGGTTAGTATACCCGCTTGTCAATCAGCTCCGCGGGTGACCAGGGTTCAATTCCCTGCCAGAGAGTAGCATTTGTTTTGGTTCGTTTTTTTGGCCGACAGAAACGGACTAATTACATCTAACAGACGAAGAGGGAATCCAGCCTCTCACACCACCAAAACTGATGACTAGTTGTCGGGAAAGCATGCCGGCGTCTTGCAGTTCGAGAAGTAATGTCCCAAAATCTAGCTGATACGTCAGGTACTCGTTGGAGTAGACCTTGAAATTTGAGTAGGTACGTTCGCCTCATGCGCAAGGCAGCGACGCAAGCGGAAGTGGTTGGGCCATAAGAAGGCGTGTATATCGGTAACCCTCTCCATGCTTAGGATTCCGTTGAACATGCTGAGTGGAATCCGTAGTAAAGCTCGGAACCTCGAATACAAACTGGCACCGAAGCATTATCATGAAACAGAACGAGCCTCTGTATGGATCAACTTCCGCTCGGCTGAGGTGGCTACCCGTCCTGCGTACTTAGTGCGTAGTCTACAATTTAAGGTTCTGAGAGTCTGCACCAAAGGACCAGTTGTAAAATGCGGGTTATGTACCGTAAAATCGTGAGCTGTGTCTTGAAAAACCACCCATTCTCCCGCCGTAGAGAAGAATCGCTTAAATGGACATTGTTCGAAATCTATAGGGTAGTGAGATTTGACTGCAGAGTGCACATACCATCCCGGCACCAACGACCCATTTCTATCATCCACATAAGATGCTCGGTTGAAACCTATCGTATGGAGCAAGCGAGCACATATTACTAAATTGTTATTTCTAAGTAAATGGTTAATATTGAAATATTGTTGAAATCTACGTCTTAAGTCGCCTGGAGAACCTATGTAAGTTTTTCCATTAATTAAATTTCGGAATAAATAAATTCCAGACTTTCCTTTGTTTTCTGCAAGCATTTGAATTTTTTGTATATCTGCGTTTCATATTTCTTTATTGATTCAGGTAGTTTAGTTGAAAAGACTCGACAACTTTTTGGAGAATTAAATGACTCCGCTCTAACGTATGAGACACGGAAGTCGGACCCGACACCATCTCGGACACCGTGCGTGCAAAATCGCGAGGTAAATAAAGCAAGGTAGACTGACAAAAAATGGTCCAATTACTGTCAAACTTAAAAACAAAGATCATGACATCATGAGAAAGGGAATACAGTCCTCCTTGTTGTCTCTAGTCCACCTCCTCCCAGTCATCGCTCTCATAGCCACTATATACTGGCTTCTGGCCACTCCGGTGTCTTAGAGACCTATTAGCAATTGAAGAAGTATCCGCTCTGGCTGGACCCTCAAATATAGACCCCTCGGACCCACTCTCTTCATCCTTACTGCCTTCGCTTATATCGGAACTATCAGGGATAACAATGGTAACCTTAGTCTCCTCAAGATTAGCAGTGTTGAGAGACAAATTTGGGATCAAATGCAGTACCTTCTTCTGAGACTTATCTGCCTTTTTCAGGGCTTTCTGAGCCTTCTTCTCTCTTTTAGCAGCTTTTGCTTTGGCTCTCTGAATCTTTGCTTGCGCTTCTGCAGCAACAATTTTGTCCTTCTCCCTCGCTTCTTTTTCCATCTTCTCCAGCATTGTCCAATCCGCAATTTGTGCTTTGGTAAGCTTTTGTCGTCCTTCAGAGCTTTTGGCTTTCTTTCCTGCATATTTGGTGTGCAGATCTTCTGTCTCTATATGTGCGATCTCTGCCTTGCCAATAGCAGCTTCGGTTTGGTGTGCCAATCTGCGAAGGAGAGCAATAGTTGTTGCCTTGGTGATTTCGCTTTTGCTTTCAGCTACAATTTCGATTGCAGCAGCTGTCTGATGGCGAAGTTCCCTGCGGTTCTGAGGTGTTTTCCATGCTATAAATTTCGATGGGATAATGGCTGCTATTTTGGATTGTACCGGCCGCTTTTCTTCCAGTTTGCGGAGTAGGAGTTGGAGGACAGCATCAGGGTTATAGGGATGAATTCCGGTTGCACGCCAGGCAGCTTTGATGTTTGGTTTGGTATAGGTGATCTGCTTTGCCTGGGAGTAGAATTGAAAGAACTTGCCCTTCGAAATACCAGTCCGGGTTGCACGGGCATAGGAGTGTACTGCCGAGCTGTATGCCTTTTGGAGTGGTGCGAATAGTCCTACATCCAGTGGTTGAAATAGATGTGTTGTATGGCCAGGATAAGACATCAAAGTGATTTTATTCTGAACTGCATAACGAACGAAATCAAGTGTATAGTGTGAGCGATGTCTATCTAAAAGAAGCAGACGTTGTTGGCCCTTGGCACGATCACGTGTCCAGAGATCAAAATAGTCCTCCAACCACCGAAGCGCCAGCTTATCAGTAGTAAATCCCTTATCACTGTGTGCAAACACAGCTGTTTGGTCAGCTTCGGAATCATCTGCATCAAACCAACTCCGGTACAGGCCTCTTCCTTGATAGATAACCATGGGTGGGAGCATAGTATAATTGGTGCTGCAGATCTCGATAATGGTTATCTATTCGCAGGATCCATCCTGTACCTCGGTTGGTGGCTTTCGACCCCGCCTTACAATAACTTTGGCACGATTTGAGAAGCCCAACAGAAATCCCTTTTCATCCATATTGTAGATATTCTCGGGTTGGAAGTGGTACTTTTTGATGAGGGTATGAAGTTTGCGAAAGTAGTCGCAGATTGGACCTGGCTTGCTAGACAGGGCACGTTGTCGATCTAAATTTGCTGCAAACTTTGTGGAAAGTTGGGGGTGTCTGTTTCGAAAGCCTCGAAGCCATGTAGTTTCCAGCTTGCCTCTGCTTTCTTCTTCTGCCAGCTGGGCAGCCATAGCCTTGAAAAGATCCAAACGAGGAGGGAAACCACTGGCTTCCATATCATCTACCCATCAAACTAGTACTTTTTCAATACCCAGAGGTAGTGCTTGATATGGTTGCTGGGCTTCCTGGCAGGATAGAACTCCTCTTTCTCGGTCACTCAGAGTTGAGCGGGGTACTTTGTATTTCAGTGCTAATTCCCGGAGGTTGGTGCCCTTCGTCCGTCTTTCCTCGAGTGCTGCCTGGATGTGCCGCTCATTTGCATGCTTCTTCGCTTCTCTGACCTTGATTCGTCCCATGGTTGCTGGCTGAAGGAAGTACGAGTGTGCTGGTGGTAATAATGTTTTATATATTGCGCACGGACACCCCCACTAGATGACGCCATTTATTGTCCGAGATGGTGTCGGGTCCGACTTCCGTGTCTCATACGTTACCTTTATAATTTAAACCCAATTAAGTTAATAGAATACCCGGATTGCTTCTGCTTTCTTTTAACCCAGGGTTAGAATCTACAACAGATAAGGTATGTAAACCTTTACTGCTAGTTAGGGATAAATATTTAATTTTGAACGATAGAGAAAAGAGAGGTATTGTGATTTATTCAATAATGTTTTTAGAAATAATTGGCATCGCTAATTGACCTACGACTATTTGAAGCAATATACAACATAATTTGGTTAATATTTTCCATAACAAACCCATACGAGTAAGTATTTAGTGAAGTGCTGTAGCCGCCTGCCGAAGTCGCTGCCGGCCACGTGAGCCATGATGCCCGCACCGAAAAAGAACTAGTCTTTGGTAGTATAGTGGTTAGTATACCCGCTTGTCATACAGCTTCGCGGGTGACCAGGGTTCAATTCCCTGCCAGAGAGTAGTGTATCATTTTAATTGATTTTTTTGGCTGAGGGGAGCGGTTGTTACTTTAGTATTAGCAAGTACAGAAGAAGAGGGCATCCTACCTCTCACACCATCAAGGATGATGACTAGTTGTGGGGGGATCGCCTCGGCGTTCCACATCTCATGAACCACAATAATTCGTACGATTAAGTGCTCTCTCAAAATACGCATATACTTATGGTTGATACGTGAAACACCGAACACCGAATACAAAGCGGCACCCAACTGTGGAATGGATCGTGTCCCTGCATGACTTTTAATACAAAGGGGAGACCAAATGACTTGAAGTATGATATATACCGGAGAGCTAGATGCCGTCATTCAGATTCAAAAAGATTGGCACCATCGCGAGTGATATTTTGTGCCCGCCGGACACATTCTTTTCTTGGTATGGTTTCGGGTAGGACTGCTAAAAAGAACTCCCCAGCAGGGAATTGAACCCTGGTCTCCCGCGAACAATCAGATGACAGGCGGAAATACTAACCTCTATACTACTGAGGATATGTACCTTTATTAAAGATACAGTAAGTAAGGCAATTAAGATAGCGTTGTTACACAATGAAAGCTGATAATCTTGTTGCGCCAAGCTATTGAACGAGACTGATAAAAGGCCTGCCTTCACCCGGGTTGTGCAAAAGCTTATCCTCGCTCCCCGTCACACTACCGCTGCTCTCGCACATTCTTGCTTCTACTTTTGAGACCCCTGTCCCGTGATACTACGCCACTAGCAAGTATGGACGAAGAATTCGGCTGCTCCGTCATCGACGATAATGGCGTTGCTAGCCTATAATCATCTTGAGATTAAATCGCCAATTATTGTACTTTCCACTACATGAAACAAAAGCGGGGATCACTCATCATGGACGTTCGAGGTGGTTTTAGCCGAGTAAGTAATGGATGAGAGCTCTCAGGTTGTCGAATTTGTACTGATGGCGGTTTAGAACGATGCCGACCATTGGAGGGGCCACTGATCCAATCCCATTTCATCCATATTTACTCTCGTACAGCGAATATTCTGAGACGCAATATTATGGCAAAAAGAAGGAAAGAGGCGAGCGCACTTTTATTGGGTTTACTGCCATGGCGTCAAACAGGCCGGTGGCGTCTGCATTTCGCCTGCACCGATCACAAGTCCGACCAAATATGTGCACTTATGCACAACATTCGCCTTTACGATCATTCGCGAGTGGTGGTGCACCGTGTACCGTAAGAATTCAGTTATACCAGTAGCGCCTCGCACGGACCAGTTATTCCCACTTCTGAGTATGGCAGTGTCGGAAGTCGTTTGGTGGGAGAGCTGAAGCCACGATGATCACACCTGAACAATCCTAAATCCCTGCTGTACAAGGCTAGTTGCCAAGTGCGCTACCGGTATAACTGAATTTCTACGGTATGAATGCTGACATTGATGCACTTTCGCCTTAGAGTGCATCAAGGAGGTCTAATGCCGAGAAAGTAGAGTACAGCAACCTCCCACGTACAGTACTCGGCACCGGGGCTTAAAGTGCAGCTTGAATTACCTTTCACCGGAATAACCGCCCAATGATGATCTGTGGTGCCGGTTAAAGCTTTCCTACCGAGTGCAGTGGATGGAGAGCCTTTTTAGGGCGTGGGCCTATCCGTAGAATTCCGGAATTCCTAGAGCTGACCTGATTGTTACATATATACTTAGATGATCAGCCTCTGTAGGGCTGGCATCCGTAGGGCCGTAGGGCATACGGATACGGGCTTATGGTATCCATAGATAGACGAGCATGTACGCACACGTAAGCAGGTGTACTGTATATATGGCCTTCTGTTGCCTCGATAAATACATTAATCAATCAAGTATCTATTGTAACACTGATGCCCCTATAATCTACGAGTGATATCCTTTGATGCGCAGGACTGCATTCTTGCCAGGAACTGTGTGCGCTGTGTTGTGGGTTCCGTCACGAAGGGTTCAGAATCCAGTTCCCGTTTGAAACTAACACGACTTTCCGGCACTGGTACGTACCAGGCACCGGAATCACGGCTCAACCACCACACAGAATGGGGTTCAATCGAGCGTTCCATTGAAAAGGGTACATCTGTGGTTATCTTGCAATAAGAAAATTTAGGAGAACGATCAAGATTTGAGGAAATTGAAAAGAAGGTGAGATTCTATGACCCAACCTCCTACTTAATGAAAAATAAAATATCCGGATTATTACTTAGAAGGGACATTGTCTGTGCGCATCATCCTTGAAATCTTAGAACACTATCCACAATTAGGATACCGAATGACTGGATGTAGGAATTCCTAGGTATGGTTATTACAATAAGTAAATCCAGGCCAACTGGGTAGTGACTACGACATGTTTGAGGATTGTACCGATCAAATTTCTGTGAGCCAATGCCTTGTACTTTCCTCGTACTGATATATTATGACTCCTCTTTACCATGACGCTGCACAAAAGTTGTGCAGCATACCGACATATCCGCAAATGACCTCGGAGGTGTTCTGATCTGGTAAACATGATCCATCACTCGGTTATGCCTTCACACTTAATGTTACATCCGTATCCCCGAAGATATACCCGAAGATACAACCGAGAATCCTCTGTACATATGTCAAGCCTTTCTCCTTGTAAGGACGTACGTCCTCGTATGGATAGATACTTAAAGATACGGTTGCAAACGGAATAAGTGATAAAGATATCAATTGTACGGTATGTAGGTAAGATAATCGCTGGCGTGCCAAAAGCACTTCGCGAGGTGATTATATATGAAGGGCGGTTACACGGCCTCGGCAACCAAGTGCACTTGGGAAGGCCAAGTGCGCTTGGGAGCCAAGTGCGCTTGAGAGCCAAGTGCGCCTGGGAGTGCCAAGTGCACTTGGGAGCCAAGTGCACCTGGCACCGCCATTACATCATCCCCCTCTTTATCAGCAGACCTCCTGGTCTGCAGCATATATACATTAAGAAAGACAAGATAAGATGCGTACGCCTTCGTACGACAGCATAAGTCCCGCGACCGATCGGTGCCATCACGGCGGCCTCACGGCGGATCTGGTGTACGGGGAAATTCCCCTTCCGTTGTCGGTGGTAAAACCCGTGCCGACGCCATTTATACCGGGCCGAGATCCATAAGAAACGAAGAGAAAGAGAAGAGAAGGAAACGTCCAATTGACCCTAGATCCTCCACCTCTAAACCGTAGTCCACCTCTGAACCGTACTGCGGTGATGACGTCGATTATGGCCGTGGCATCCTTGGGTGCTCCCGATGGAACTCGTTGACTAGTTCTTGAGCATTCTCGAGGTTCTCTGCCGGCTCCCAGCTCGTGCATAGGTAGTTGTAACCGGCCCACTGAACGAGATAGTGGAACTTCCGGTAGCGTCGCTTGGAATCGAGAATCCGATCGACCTCCCACTCGTCCGTATCATCGACACTCATTGGCTGCGGTTCCGATGGCGGCTGGCCGATGGCCGGCGGCGAGTACTTATCAAACAGGGAGATGTGAAATACGTTGTGAATACGAATCGTCTTTGGCAAGTCTAATTTGTAAACATTCTTATTCATGACTTTACTCACTGTGTACGGTCCCACGCGCTTGTAATCTAACTTCTTTGATGCCTTTGCCGTCTTGATGTTCCGAGTCGAGAGCCAGACCTTATCCCCGACCTCGAACGTCATTTCTTTGCCGCCGGCGTATTTCGTCTGGTGGGCTTGGGCTTCCAACAAGTTCTCCCAGAGGGTGCGGTGTGTCTCCTCGAGGGCGGTTGCCATGGAGTCCGCTTGGGCTTCCGACTTCAAGCGGGCTAAGTCCTTGGGTGCCTTGAACTGCATCGTCGGGTGGTAGTGGTAGTTGGCCCAGAAGGGGGTCATCCTTGTCGAAGCATGCACGGCGTTGTTGTACGCGAACTCGGCCAATGGTAGGAGCTCCACCCAGTTATCCTGCTCGTAGTTGCAGAAGGCTCGGAGATACTGCTCCATCATCTGATTTTGCTGTTGCGTCTGGCCGTCCGTCTGCGGATGAAAAGCGGTCGACAGGCGGTGATCCATACTCATGTGACTGCAGACCCTCGCCCAGAATCGGCTCGTGAACTGAGTGCCCCGATCGGTGATGATGTTGTCAGGGATGCCGCGTTTGCAGATCACATGCTCGAAGAAGAGCCTGGCCAGTTCTGGTGAGTCGACATCCTTTCTGCAGGGCAGGTAAATCGCCATCTTGGTCAGTCGATCAACGATGACTAGGATCCCCGTGTATTCGGACGCGGTCGATTCTGGCAGGTCTGTGACGAAGTCCATGGTGACACCTTCCCAGGGTCGTGACGGTGGTGGCAGTGGCATGTTGACTCAATGGCAGGCATGCCGCGGGGCCTTGATTCGGTGACATACTTCGCAGCCGCTGACGAACTTCCTTAGGTGTGCGTCTATTGAGGGCCAAAAGAAATCCCTAGAGACTAGCTCAGCAGTTTTAAGAGCTCCGAAGTGATCGGACTTGGGGTTGTCATGGAAGAGACTTATCACTTTGCCGCGGAGAGCATCGTCCGCGGGGACATATATCCTCCCCTCGTAGGTCAGAGCTCTAATGATGACCTTCCATTGGTTCTCGTCGGCTTCAGCTGTGACTGGAGCCATTGGGTTATCGACTAGCTTACCCGAGACGTCGACCGCCAATGGGTCAGTAGCCTGGGCCTTCTTTATCGCCGGTAGGAGGTCGTCGTAGGGTTCAACCTTCAGGGTCGCTAAGAGCCGTCTGACAGGCTTCTCGTAGCCGATCTCATAATTGGACCGTCTCGACGGGCCATCAGCGGGGTTTTTGGCGCCTTCCAAGTGTTCGATGCTGAAGTCGTATGCCGAGAGAATCTCCGACCACCTAGCTTGTCACCGTGAGAGCACTTTGGAAGTTTGGAAATACTCAAGGTTCTTGTGGTCACACTGCACCAGCACTTTGTGATGGGCGCCCTCCAGATAGTGCCACCATTGCTTGAAGGTCTCGACGATGGCGAGGAGTTCCCGATCGTACGTGTCGTAGTTCTGCTCAGCCGGAGAGCATTTCTGAGAGTAGAAATTGACTGGCCGAAGGGTTCCAAAGCCATCATACTGGTTCAGGATGCCTGCAATCGCGAAGACGCTCGCGTCCGTCTGGAGGATGATCGGCTTGGCCGGGTCGAAGTGCTGCAAGATCGGTGCTGTGGTGAAGGCCTTTTTGAGTTTCCGGAAAGCCAGCTCGGCTTCTCTCGTCCACTCCCACTTAGTCATTGACTTCCTGGTTGACTTCGAACGACCCCCGGTGTTTTGTTTCCCTGGTTTCCTGGGCTCGCTTGACTTTAGTAATTCAGTAAGAGGAAGCGTCACCTTCGCGTATTTCCTGATGAACCTCCGGTAGAAGTTCGTGAAGCCGAGGAGGACTTGGACATCCCGTACCGACTTGGGAGTCGGCCAATCCTCGATCGTTGCGATCCAATCCGTTTCCATGCTGACACCATCTGCGGAGATGACGAAGCCGAGAAAGCCGACCTCCGAGACTCCAAATTGGCACTTCTCTGCTTTGCAATAGAGGCCGAACTCCTGCAGTCTTTGTAGTACCTTCCGCACGTGCTCCTCGTGCTCCTTCTCGTTGGTGGAGTAGTTCAGGATGTCGTCGAGGTAACACACAGCAAAGTCGTCGATGTAAGACCGCAGGCAATCGTCGATGTACGACTGAAAAGTAGCCGGTGCGTTCGTCAGGCCGAATGGCATGACCTTGTACTCGAACTGACAGTATCGGGTTCGGAAAGCCGTTTTATACTCATCACCTTCCTTGATGCGAATAAGGTGATAGGCTCCGCGAAGGTCGAGTTTCGTAAAGATCCTGGTGCTGCCAACACAGTCAAGCATCTCCGAGATCAGTGGTAGGGGGTACCGATTCTTGATTGTGCCCTCGTTGAGAGCTCGGTAGTCCACACAGAGTCTCAAGCCGCCATCCTTCTTCTTTGCAAAAAGTATTGGCGCCGCCGCTGGTGACGATGACCGCTGGATGAAACCATTGGCCAGGTTTGTGTCAATGTAAGCCTTTAGAGTTTTTAACTCAACCTCCGACAGGTTATAGATACGCCCGTAGGGCAGCTTGTGCCCGGGTACCAGGTCGATCGCATGGTCAATTGTCTGGTGCGGTGGCAGCGTCTCTGCCTTGGCCTTACTAAAAACCTCCACGAATTCCTTATACTTGGCGGGGATATGGCCGCCGTCGTCTGTAAGCACCATTTCAGGTGCAGATCCATCTCCATCTATACTCGTTAGCTTTGTGCTCTTAATCTTGAGATGGAAGCGGAAGTGTCACGGAAACCAGGAGCCCACGGGTCTAACGGCCGTCCACGACGGAACCAAGGCACCACAGCCGGCGAACTCCCTTCTTGACTCGGCGAGCCGGTAGCAGTCATTCAAGTACCAGCAAAGTAACTCTTTTGCCGCAACTACCGCCGCTGCTCCTGCTCGCTCGTCCAGCTTCAGGGGCTTCTCTCACCTTTGGTGGTGATGCCTTCCATGGAAGCTCCCAGCAACCCTGTGCAATCGCCAATACGTATGGGGAATGCCTCGAGAACCTCGTCGCTAGCTATGAGATCCTCGAATGCGGTGGCTCCAAGCAGATGTATGTCTGGAACCCCGCCCTCCGACGTCACCTGGGTGGCCGCCGGTGGTGCCACGGGCTCATTTGAGTCCGCGGCCTTTAACCTGTTTTCGCCGCTAGGGGTCCGCAGGGCTAGAAGTCGACCGGATTTCCAGTCAACCTCAGGGTTCCTAGCCTTGAACCAGGGCAAGTCTAGGACTAGGTCGTGAGCCATAGGCACGACCAGCACCTCCGATTCGTCAACCGGAGCCAAGTGCTCAAAATACTGAACCGAGATGTTTGCTTTTCGACTCTCCTTCGCAGACATCATCAATTGGCCGTTGAGACCCTGCGTAGCTGTGAACGCCGGTTCATGTTGTAGCCCGAGTTGCCTGAGCAGCCTCGGAGACATAAAGATGCTCGTCGCGCTGCAGTCGATTAGAGCCCGAATGCGCTGCATCTCGCCGTGTCGATCTCGTACGAGTTCTTCGTGAAGAATGTGAGAAGAATCCGGCTTCTCTGTACCACATAAGTATTGACTTGAAAAGAGAGCCCGGGGGGGGTCCTGGATAACTCTCGATTTGAGAGCGATTCGGTGGGGCTGGATCTCGTCTATCGTCGCCAACAGCAATCTCATTCCCAACCTCTCTAACCCTAACTCCTCTTCGTCCAGCCTCTCCCGCCGGGCTAGGTGCCGGGAGAGGTATGCGAGTTTTTTGACTGTTGAGTATCGAACGACTTTTGGCGTTTCACTTGGTGCCCGCCGCCGCCGTTGTCGCCAGGCTTTGGAGTTCTCTCAGGGAAATTTGCCCTGCTGTACTTCGGGCAGTGGTGCGTCTTATGCTCTTTACTGCCGCACCGTATACACTGCCCATTTGCCTTTCTGCTCTCGTAGACCTCCTTCGAAACCCACGGGGCTGCGGTCAAATTGGCACGGGTGCCTCCGGACTTGTTGGTCGACCTCTCAGTCGTCGGTTCTTTGATGGATGGCCGGTAACTTCGCTTCCCGCCTTTTTGGGACGATTCCGGCTGCCTTTGCTGTTGTTGCTGCTGCTGCTGCTGTCCGCCTGGCCTCTTATTGGTGTGTATGCCCTCTGAAGCTGCGGCGTTGTCGAAAAGTTCCTCGATTGTCTCGAACCTTCCACAAGCGGGGGTTATCGGCCCGACCTTGTTTTTGAGTGCGTGTCGGAGACCTGCCCAGGCCATGTCGTAGAGCATCTGCTCGCTCTTTTGTATGGTCCATCCGGCCTGTCTCCAATTAGCTTTCACACGGTTCGCGTAGGCTCTAACCGGCTCATTAGGCAATTGTATGTATTCGTCCATCGCCTTCATCACCGCTCTCCCGCGGCGATCCTTGTCTCTGTATATCCGGGTGATCTCTTGTGCGAAAAGGTCGAAGTCCTCCAAACAGGGGTCAGAATCCACGCGTAGGTCGCTGGCCCATTCGGATGTTAGGGGTTTTCCCTTAGCAAGTGTACGAGGTATGAAGGATGTCCATGGCAATCTGCGTTCGGTCACCTGTCACTATGGTTGGTCGATGTTACACCCGCAGATATCCCATCCTTTGAGCGACGAAGTCCTACGCGACATACGAGCCTATCCAATACCGAGCCCTGGCAAGAGCGGAATAATTAACCCGCGCGGGGGCAGTACACTTTCTCGATCGAACAGCGATAGTCACGACACTTAGCTGGCGGATTCATCAGACCCGAACACTTAGGATGGTATGCTACTATACGCCTATGCCTCCGATAGT
>MU122213.1:17451-109388 GCA_014904905.1 Wilcoxina mikolae CBS 423.85 | reverse complement strand
AACCTCCCAGTTGAAGACTACGAGGTTCAATCCGACTACGACGACTCAGAAGAGTGCCTTCAGGATACCTACGACTTCTAAGAAGTAGGCGGCCTCACTTACGACGATACATTAGTCTTAAGTATCCCCGTTACATCGGAAGGGTCTGTCATCGCCGTCTGATGCTGCGTCGGATCCGAGTGGTTGCTCCAGCAGTCGAGGAGAGAAACCGCGTATTTGACTTGATCGCGTCCGCCACGTGGAAACAAGTGTTTGTGTGAGTCGAAATTGGAGCGTAACTCGTCGATAAACTTGTCTAACTCCTTGGCTCCACCGCAGTATCGTACGGGATCGACCATGGCGAAGGTTACGGGTTTCTCACGCGTCGTGGCCTCGCGTTCGGCGCGTTCGGCAGACAATTTCTCTCGGATGAGAGCCAATCGTTCTCGCTCGGCCTTTAACCATACCGCCTGCTGTTCGAACATCGTCTTTAGCATCCTGTTTTGGGCCGACATTTCGCTAAGGTCCTCGTCGGTGATCATGGATCTGAAGCCGTCATCGCGGTCGTCGCCGTGACCTTCGTCTCCGTCGTCGACCTCCTCCTCGTCGTCTACTTCATCTTCGTCTCCGTCGTTGATCTCGACGTCTGATAAGGCCGCAGGAGCGGCCCTGGACCTGGTGATTCGATGTGTTTGGTTCTCGGACGCGCAGGTTGCGGCCTGCAAGAATGCCTCGTCGTCGCGACTGTCAGTGATGTGCAATTGAGTTCTAGATGACTTCTTTGGGGGCATTGGGGCTGCAATTGAATGAAATCGACAAATCTTCTGTTTGTGTACGTGTCGTGACGCGTCGAAAAAGTAAACAAATCACGAAACCCCATGAGCGAAACGTATCTGGTGACTGAAAAGCGATTATAGTGTAAGGACGTACGTCCTCATAGGGATAGATACTTAAAGATACGGTTGCAAACGGAATAAGTGATAAAGATATCAATTGTACGGTATGTAGGTAAGATAATCGCTGGCATGCCAAAAGCACTTCACGAGGTGATTATATATGAAGGGCAGTTACCCGGCCTCGGCAACCTAGTGCACTTGGGAAGGCCAAGTGCGCTTGGGAGCCAAGTGCGCTTGAGAGCCAAGTGCACCTGGGAGTGCCAAGTGCACTTGGGAGCCAAGTGCACCTGGCACCGCCATTACACTCCTTCTCTTCTCTCTGTATCTTAGTCTATACACACGGTTCTCCCCTTCCATACAGTAATAGGTTATGAGCCCGACCTCTCTATTTCTCTCTTTATAAAGACTTCTGATTCTATTGTTACACATACGCAAAATCTCACGATGTCGAATCCCAACTCTTCATCCTCCTTATCCACCTACAATCAGCTCGTTTCGAAACTCAATGGAACTAACTATGCGACATGGAAAACAAAGATGGAGATGTTACTCATTAGAGAAAGTCTTTGGTCAATCGTTTATCAACACCAATTACGTCCGACACCTCAGACTGCAGGCAGTAGTTCCAGCAGCCTGTAATGGCCACAGAGGAAGTATCGGTTATATGGGGTTGTTGGATGACACAAGAGGTGTCATAGTTGCCTTTTGGCCAAGTGGTATAGTATGCCAACATATACATTATTACACAGCCAAACTCGTACTATCCCAGATAACGATGCCACTGCTCTCGAATGGGATGAAAATACTGAAAGAGCTACTGCGGCAATTTTCTTCTACCTTGACGAACATGCTGAACATGCTGTTATCGATATTCGCAATCTGGTTGAGCTCTGGGAGAAGTTGAAAACTGTCTACAAAAGGAAAGGATTCTCAGCCCGATTTTACCATTGGCAAAAGCTCTTTACTCTTCATCTTGCTGACTATTGAAAACGTGATAAAGGAAATGCGATGGAACTCCACCTTGATGTAATCCGCTTATATATAAAAGAGCTTTGCAGCTCTAATACCACTGTCAGCAATGAAATCGAAGCATCTGTACTTCTCAATGGTCAAGATAGTGGCCACGAAAGCTTTATTGTCACCACCACCAAATCATTCTGGCAGAATATTCACTCAGAGGCTGAAATCAATGTAGAACAACTAGTGAGTCAACTCCACGACGAAGATCACCGACAAGCATCTGGCCCAACACCTACCGAAATCCGAGACCCCAATATTGGATCAGCTCTTTACTCCAACCGAGATCAGAAAATATCACACCAATCTGATCAACCTCGTCCTACATACAACTACGTCAACGAAGAAGGTCATCAACAGAATGATTGCTGGGATCTACAACCTCATAAGAAACAGAATCGACAATATA
This sequence comes from Wilcoxina mikolae CBS 423.85, assembly GCA_014904905.1. NCBI lineage: Eukaryota > Fungi > Ascomycota > Pezizomycetes > Pezizales > Pyronemataceae > Wilcoxina > Wilcoxina mikolae. Next base: position 107,087 of record MU122213.1, on the reverse strand, counting down.
CAAGCAGTGCAAGAGTAGCTGTAATATCCAGAGTGTCACCTCAGGTTTACCAGTATAAGTAGTATCCTTACTGCTTTCAGGACTTGATTGCGATAGAAGTTATGAAGATTCACTCAGCATGTGAAAGTCACTAAAGATGAGATTCAAGACAAAGATGTTTGGCTTTCCAATGCGAATATTGTTAAGGCTTGTTCTCCTTGTCAAGAAGCTTGCCCTTCTACCCTTGGAGATTCTAGAGGTCTTTATACCTCTATTCTCTCGTGTAATACCGGGAGCATCACTCCAGATTTACCAATACAAGTAGTATTCTTACTGCTTTTAGGACTAGCTTGCGATGGAAATTATGAAGATTCGCTCAGGATGTGAAAGTCACTAATAGATGAAGATTCAAGACAAAGATGTTTGGCTTTCAATGAGTATATTGTTAAGGCTTGTTCTCCTCGTCAAGAAGCTTGCCCTTCTACCCTCGAAGATTCTAGAGGTCTTTATATCTCTATCCTCTCGCTCTAACAATTACTTCTATCTACCCTTTTCTCATGAGCTCCTCTACCTAACCTTCCCTTCGCTCCAATACCCTTCCTGCCCTTCAGCTCTCTTTCGGACCTTCCGCATCTTTCTGCTCAGATCTCTAACTCAGACGAATAGAACCCCTACTGACATCAGTCCTTCGGACATCTGTGGTCCAGACCTATCATATCCTTTCGATCTCTTTGCTTCCAGGTGAATGGTATCCTTTCTATCGTGAGGGACATAGAGGCTTCGTTTGCTACGCTGCAAACGTAGGTACTTTTGTATCTACAGCCTCTCAGCTGTCTTCGCACTATGAATGGCATGAGCTGGCAAGTCATCGTCCCAATGACCACTTCTAACGTCTTGTCAGTGGTGTGGTTGTCTGCATGACAGCTCATCAGATTTCATTGGGTGCGAGTGATATTTTGTGTTATTTCGATGACATCCAGGGATGGCGCTTGTACTATCCTGATGCGGCTATCATTCAGTGATCGTTGGTGACCCTGCTCTGATGGCCTTTGGTGATATACAGCTTGTGAGGTGTAACACTACCCCCCTCCTTATAGAGTTCGTCTCTGAACGATCATACTAATCTGCTCTTTGTTGCCTTTGGTAAAAATGATCTCTTATACCCAAAACCCAAAGTTCCTCCTTTCCTTCTTAGTAAAAATATGATCCCTTGTGCCCAAAATCCAATTCCTTTTCCTAGGTGTCTTGCTAGCCATTAAAAATCCTTCGTGGGAAAAAGGTACTAGTGCAACCTCTTGTCCTTAGCATCCTGGGGATTACGCTTATGATAATCCTTAAACAACCCCTTGTCATCAAAATTCTCATATGATTCCTCAGTCCAATCTGCTTCGTTTGGATATCCTTTCCACTTGACCAGGTATAGCACCTTCTTTCATTCCTTGCTATACTGGCTGCCAATGATCTCTTTGACATCATAGCCTGTTTCGTATTTGTAGTCTTGTACATCATAACCTAGTTCGTTTCCTTCACTGGTGGCGAGTTCAGGTACAGGTCTGATGGGAACAGTGGCTGTTCAATAGGGTTCAATGAGAGAGACATGGAAAGCATTATGGATTCGCCAGCACTTAGGCAATTCAAGTTTAATGCAGTGGGTGAGAGTACTTTTAGCACCATGAAAGGACCATGTAGCTTCGCATCTAGCTTTCTAGATGGGTGTCTGGTTTTTAGGTTCTTTCTATTTAGCATTACTAGATCACCAACCGAATGCTTCGGAGGATCTTTAGCATGCTTATCATTGTACCTCCCCATTGCCTCTTGTGCCTTCTCTAATCCTTTTCGACACAGGTCATGCACACTTGACATCCAATGAGCGTAGTTCCTTGATGCCGGATTCTTTGCCTCTGCTTCAATGGGCCAATTCGTTCGAGGTTCGAATCCATAATTCGCAAAGAAAGGTGACATGCCAGTCGCGGTGGTAAGCGAGTTGTTGTAGGCATACTCTGCCATTGACAACATCTCAGACCAGTTATCCTTTTCATAGTTGCAGTATTTCCACAGGTAACATTGTACCGTTTGGTTGACTCTTTCCATTTGACCATCAGTTTGTGGATGAAATGGCTAAGACATCTTCAATTGGATATCGAGAGCGTCGACCAAGAAAGACCAAAATGCAGATTTAAACCAGGAATCTCTGTCTGACACAATGTTCGATGGCAAACCATGGAATCTCCATACTTCTTTGAGGAAGATTTTAACTACGTCTGTGGCTTTCTTTTCGCCATCTTTCAGTAGTATAAAGTGTCCCATGTTTGTAAACCTGTCAACGATAACCCAGACTGATGAACAACCATCAGATATAGGTAAATCGATGATGCAATCCATAGAGATTGAATTCCACGGATGGTATGCTAATTTGAGAGGTTGTAGAAGTCCGTAGCGAGCATGGTGAGCTGCTTTGTTCTTCTGGCATTCAGGGCATGAGCGGACATAGTCTTCGATGAATTTCTCCATCTCTGGCCCAAAGGAGTTTCTTCGAACCAACTCAATTGTCTTGTCCTGTCCCATATGTCCTGCTACCTTCGAATCATGCTCTGTTTCGAGTATTTGCTTTCGTAACTGTAGATTGTCTGGGATCCACAGCCTGCCTTTATAATAAAGGGCTTCGTTTTCGAAAGAGATGTCAGGGCTTGGGCTTCCTTCCATTGTTCTAACGTACTGTTTCTGCCATGTAGCGTCGTTATTTTCAGCGCCTACCACTGCTTCTAAAAACCAAGAATTGAATTTGACTACTGGGATTGATCTCACCTTAGCAGAAGAAATCATTATCTGTTCGCCTCGTAGCATCGCTGCTATCACCTGAACTGTTTCCCCTTCAGAAATTACCAACAGATCAGGTCTAAAAATGCAGTGTATTGGTTGATTTTCGTTTTCTTCGATACTACCTCCCCCCTTTTTAGGACAGTACTCCGAATGCCTAGATAATGCATCAGGTTTTCCATTTGCACTGCCTGGTCAGTAGAATATCTTGAAATCATAACCAGCTAGTTTCTGTGCCCATCAGGCTTGTCTTCAATTAAGTATCTTAGTAGTGGTGAAGTACTCAAGATTATGGTGATCGGAAAAACACTGATTTCATGGGCTGCACCTTCGAGATAATGTCTCCATTCCTTGAAGGCAGATACTATTCCTAGCATCTCCTTATCATGGATCTCATAGTTAATCTCTGCCTTATCCATCTTGCAAGAGTGGTAGGCTACAGGGTGCAATCGTCCATCAATCACTTGGGAAAGGACTGCGCCGATAGCGAAGTTGCTGGCGTCAGTCTCAATAACCACAGGATGTTCAGGTTCAATGTGATGAAGAATTGGTGCTTCAGTAAAATACTTCTTTAAAAATCGAAAGCCTGTTGACAGCGTGGGTTTGCTTTCCAATCGAACCGCTCACCAGTCTGTTTGGTAAGGTCTGTCAATGGTCTGCAGATCCTTGAAAAGTCCTTTACGAAGTGTCAATAAAAGTTGGCAAATCCTAAGAATGACTGAACGTCATTGACTGAGTCTGGCGTTTGCCATTTTAGGATAGTATCAACCTTATCCTCTGTCATGTTGACACCTTCTCCCGATATGATATAACCAAGGAATTCAACTTGTTTCTGATGCCATTCGCACTTATCTGGTGCTATTGCCAAGTTGTTTTCCTGTAATCTACGAAGGACTTCTCTTGTCAATCGTACATGCTCTTCTTCATCTTTGGTATAGACGAGGATATCATTTATATAAACCACCACTCCATGATCAATTCGATCTCTCAGGATCTCATTCATCATATCTTGGAATGAGGCTGGTGCATTTGCCAATCCAAAGGGCATAACCAAATATTCATAGTGTCCATATCTCGTATGAAATGCTGTTTTCCATTCATCAACAGGCTTTATTAGAATGAGATTGTAACCAGCCTTCAGGTCTATCTTCATAAAAAGCTTTGAGGCAGAAACTCTGTCCCTAAGTTCGTTCATAAGTGGCAAAGGATACCGATTCATAATCGTGACGCTGTTGAGTCCTCTGTAATCCACAGATAACCTTAAACCCCTTCCCTGAGGCTTTGGGACGAAGACTATTGGTGCTCAAGCTGGTGACTTGTTTGGACGAATCTTGTCAGAATCGAGCATTTCCTTTAGATACTCCTGAAGAACTGAAAGTTCTTTTTCAAAAAGAGCATAGATGGGACCCCATCGGGGCTGCTCTCCATCTTTTAAGTCTATTGAATGGTCAAATGATTGATGTGGCGGTAGAGCGTTGGCAGTTTCCCCATTATAAACTGACTGAAAGTCTCGATACTGCCATCGGATTTTCTCGACCCAATCAATCTCCATTTCACCTGCTGCATTGATATGCATAGATCCAATTACTCCGATCCATCGTGAATCAGTACCAAACTTGAGGATGCTATCGTCATATTCAATCGAGAAGGAGCTGACTGCTGCCTTTGTACAATGCTGATGGCAATACTTTGATGTGAATTGGAGCTTATCACCTTCTTCAGAAATTCCTCTAAGTACTCCATGCATGACGATCTACCAGTAAGGTAACATGATGTTGGTTGCTGATTCCATGGGTCCGATTTTGAAGGTTTCTTTTGTATAATGGTTTTCGTACCGAAGAGTAACTGGAAAGGTGTACTGCCATCCACCTCCTTCTACAATCTCGCCATTGAAGTTTTCAACTGACTTTGGTTCTGTTTGAGTAACCAATGGAACACTCTTATCCTCGGCCCACTGCTTTGACATCATAGGTGTATCACACCCTGTATCCAAGAGGACTCTAACCAGGACATTCGTTTTGTCCTTGAATGATGCAAACATGTGTACTGTGGGTCTTGAACCAGTCTTTGGTTCTGGGGGTAACTGCTTCGCTTCCTTGAGTTGAGGTTGAGGTGCTTCGGCCAAGGCCTTACGCTTTCTGTCTTTTGGTGTAGAAACCATGATAAACTGCCTTTCGAAACAGTTCCAGCCGCAACGGGTTGTGGTTCTAGTGGTAGTTATCGCGTAGAGGTGATTATAAATGTTTCGATAATGTGGTAGTCATATGTTTGCACTTGGGTACTATATGACCAGTATATTTCGAGTACTGAACTCATCCTCAGGCACCCTTTTTATATAGAAAGAAACTGTTTCTCATTATAACTAAACTCAAGATATAACAGTCTGTGGGTACCTATACCCAGAAGGAAAGATTGCAATCCTAAACTTTAAGAAAAGACATAAGAAACCCAGCGTCTCTCAATCGTCAATTTCCATACCATCAGAATCTACCTCATATAATCTCCTCGAAGGTGCATGAGTTGCAGATGCTGTGATCCTGTCAGCCAAGTTCCTTGGTCTAACCTTCGAACTGGAGGCTGTAGTCTCCTTCTTCGGAGCTTCCTCCTTATCCTTGGGCTACTTGTTCTTTTTGCTAGACAAAGCCTTGATGGGATTCTTGCAGAAGAACCATCGATCATGTTCAGAGGATCCACAACGCTTGCATTTGTTGTGTTTGGCTCTTGCTTCTAGCAATCTTTCAGGAATACCCTTAAGGGCTTCAGCCTTATCAGAGTGAATAGGCTTTGGTCCCTTCTTCTCTGTTCAAGGTTTCTTGGGGTCAGAACCTTTGTCCTTCTCTGGCTTCTTTTCTTGGTTCTTATCTTGCCCCTGGTTCTCATCTCTTTTCCGCTTCTTTCCCTTCTTGCCTTTGGAGTTGTCACGATTCTGATGAGACCTATTCTTCTCTGCCAACCTCTCTTCATATGATATACCCACTCGCCTCATTAACTCGATAAAGGCTGTGTTATCTTTGGGTGGTACATCTGCAGTTGACATTCGATCCAGTATTTCCTTGTTCATTCCTTATTTAAGGGAATGGATATAAGAGGTTCCGTTGAGACATACTCGAAAGTTGAGGGTTTCCATCTTCGTCAGGTAGTCCTCAATATCTCCAGTGTATTTCAGATCATTCATCTTTTGCAGGGACTTTTCTTCCTCTTGCTTGTTGACGAATCTTTCTTCTATTGTACTGGTGAAAGACTTCCAGTTATCAACCTGGTAGAACTTCTTCATGTCCTCTTCACAGTTATCATACCGGCTAGAGCCTTATCTTCCAATAGACCTCAAACCCATATGATCTTGTCAATATCATTGTGGAACTCATCGTGGAAGTACTGTAGATAACGTTCCACTAATCAAATCCACCTTCGATGGATTTCCTTGGGATCCTTCTTATCCCCTTTGAAGACTGAGGGCATTTTCATCTTGCCTTTCTTGGAGTATCTGGCTGGTAGGAGAGGATTGGGAGGTGGGGTACTATAGTGTGTACTTCCAGAAGGAGGTAGGGGTATTTGACTTGGATGTAAACTTCCTGTATTGCTTCCTCCGCTTCCGCCTCCTCCTCCTCCTCCTCCACATCCACCCCTACACCTCCGCCTCCTCCTCCACCAGTTCCTCCGCTTCCACCACCTCTACCACCATCTCCGCCTTCTTCTTCATCTTCAGAGCCAGAGAGGTCGGATTCCGAACCAGAACCTCCTCGTGGTGGTGGGGCTCCTTCAGGGTCTGGAGTAATGGCTTCTTTAACCCAATAACCTTCACCTTTGGTACCTATACAGTAACGAAGACGAAATCCCTCGTCACTAGGTTTGAAATCTCCTTCTTGATGCCCAAGAACAGACCTAGCTAGGGACTTGCTGGATTTCTTGGTGGTTTCATCCGATAGCCTAGTCACAAGAGTCCTTGTGAATTCCCGGATTTTCTTTTCCATGTCCTTTCGAGTCTTCCTTATATCACTTTCTCTCTGCTTCTTCTCAGCATCAGCCTTTTTCTTGAGTTCTGTAACTCTCTTTCCCTCTTCGTTGGCCTTCCGCTGGACACTGGTAAGTTCTTCTGACTGTGTATGTACTTGAAGAGTGAGCCTCTCCTGGGCTCTTTCCCTCTTTTCAAATATGCCAGAGATAGAGGTCCACGCTACCGATGAGGCCTGTATCTGTTTCCCATGGGCCAGGAGTAGTTCCTCATAAGCTTCGGAAGACTGTGCCTTCGTAATGGCAATTGCAGCGCTGACATTGGGTGCGAATACCTGGGACTGGACAACGATGTCTGAGTAATGTTCTAGTTGTGCTCTTTGTAGATTATCGTCTCCCGAGGCCACAGCATTATAGATTTCGTTCTGCCTAAACACTAGGGCTTCGTACGCTCTTACTAACTCAGGTAGTGCCTCTCTGATGTTGATGTTACTTCCTTGAGTCTGGGTAATCAAAGCATCCATTCGATTTAATTCTGCTTCGATGCTGTATATCAAAGAGACCACCCACTCAGGGATATCATTTCGCACAATAGATTCATAACGAACCACTTCCTTCCCCTTATCACCTGCCACTACCAACGTACTTTCCCTTCGTACCAATGTCACTGCCTCTCCCATCATGATATCAGACCCAGCGTCTGTCATTGTTCAGAGTATGACTAAATCTGTCCTTGAAAGATCTTGCTATAAAAGTTCCAAGTTCCAAAGAAGGGAGTTAAGTCGAGATCCCAATCAACAAGGAACCTAGCACCAGCTTCCTGTTGTAGCTGTAATGAAGGTTCGTAGTGTGGTGAACAGGGCATTCACAGATCTGAGAGGACAATGGTTCCGATCAAGGCTAGCCAGATGACTATCTTAAGGAATACGAGGGATTGCTGTTTTCAGAGGTGTGCGCGGTATAATGCTTCGGTTTTGGATCGATGAATGGTCACTGCCAATGCTAGTTGGATGTAGTTTTCTTCATGCACCAGCTCACAGTGGTAGCTTCCTTTAGGGGGAGAGGTCTTTTCCCAGCTGGTAATAAGATCAAAATCTGGTTCACGATACCAGCACTCTCCCAATGAGATGTGGCAGCCAATATCTGGAATATAAAAGCGCATAAGTGTCAAGAACCTTTGACCGCTTGGAGGGTAGAAAGATAACTTCAACAGAAGTGTTTCTTTGCTAACAATATAATGTAACACCAGGAGCGTCACTCCAGATTTACCAATACAGGTAGTATCCTTACAGCTTTCAGGACTAGCTTGCGATGGAAGTTATGAAGAATCGCTCAGGATGTGAAAGTCACTGATAGATAAAGATTCAAGACAAAGATGTTTGGCTTTCAATGCGTATATTGTTAAGGCTTGTTCTCCTTGTCAAGAAGCTTGCCCTTCTACCCTCGAAGATTCTAGAGGTCTTTATACCTCTATCCTCTCGTTCTAACAATTACTTCTATCTACGCTTTTCTCATGAGCTCCTCTACCTGACCTTCCCTTCGCTCCAATGCCCTTTCTTCCTTTCAGCACTCTTTCGGACCTTCCGCATCTTTCTGCTCAGATATCTAACTCAGACAAATAGAACCCTTACTGACAGCAGTCCTTCGAACTTCTGTGGTCCGGACCTATCGTATCCTTTCGAGTGCATTGGTTCCAGGCAAATGGTATCCTTTCGATCGTGAGGGACATAGAGGCCTCGTTTGCTACGCTGCAAACGTAGGTGCTTTCGTATTTACAGCCTCTCAGCTGTCTTTGCACTATCGATGGCATGAGCTGGTAAGTCATCGTCCCAATGACCATTTCTAACTTCTTGTCAGTGGTGTAGTTGACTGCATGACAGCTCATCTGATTTCATTGGGTGCGAGTGATATTTTGTGTTGTTTCGATGATGTCCAGGGATGGCGCTTGTACTATCCCGATACGGCTATCGTCGAGTGATGGTCGGTGACCCCGCTCTGATGCTCTTTGGTGATGTACAGCTTGTGAGGTATAACATCTCGCTCTAACAATTACTTCAATCTACGCATTTCTCATGAACTCCTCTACCTAACTATCCTTTCTCACCAATGCCTTTCCTGCCCTTCAGTGCTCTTCCGGACCTTCCGCATATTTCACCTCAGATCTCTATTTCAGACGAAAAAACCCCTACTGACATCATTCCTTTACACTTCTGTGGTCTGAATCTATCGCATCCTTTCGAACACTTTGCTTCCAGACGAATGGTATCCTTTTGATCGTAAAAGACATAAGAGGCTTCGTCAGCTACACTACAAACGCAGGTGCTTTCGTATCTACAGCCTCTCAGCTGTCTTCACATTATCGATGGCATGAGCTGACAGAGCATCATCCCAATAACCACCTAAAATTCCATATCAGTGGTGTGTTTGACTGCATAACATCTGATCTGATTTTGTTGGATGCGAGTAATATTCTGTATAGTTTTTATGATGTCCAGGGATGATGCATGTACTATGCCGATACGGCTGTCGTTGAGTGATCATAGGTGACCCCACTCCGATAACCTTTGGTGATATACACTTGTGAGGTATAACACTTCCCCCCTCCTTACAGAGTTCTTCTCTGAACGATCATACTAATCTGCTCTTTGTTGCTTTGGTAAAAACTGACCTCTTGTACCCAAATCACAAAGTCCCTCCTTTCATTCTTGGTAACAAATGTAACCCTTTGTAATTAAAACACAATTCCTTTTCCTAGGTGTCTTGCTAGCCGTTAAAAACGCTTCATGGGGAAAAGGTACTAGTGCAACCTCTTGTCCTTAGCTGTCTGGGGATTGCAATTATTATAATCCCTCAATAACCCCTTGTCATCGGAGTGCTCATAAGGTTCCTCAGTCCAGTCTGCTTCATCTGGATACCCTTTCCATTTAACCACATATAGCACATTGTTTTGCTCCTTGAGATACTGGCTGCCCATGATCTCTTCAATCTCATAGTCTGTGTCATACTTAAAGCCTTGCACATCATTACCTATTTCATCTTTGCTGGTGGCGAGTTCTGATGCAGGTAGTAATGGAACAGTGGCTGTTCAATAGGATTCAATAGGAGAGACATGGAAAGCGTTATGGATTCGCCAATACTTAGGCAATTGAACTTTTATTGCTGTGGGTGAAAGAACCTTTAGCACCTTAAAAGGACCATGTATCTTCGCATTTAGCTTTCTAGATGGGGGTCTGGTCTTAAGGTTCTTTCCAATTAGAATTACTAGATTACGAACCGAATGCTTTAGAGGTTTCTTAGCATGCTAATCATGATACGTCCCCATTGACTCTTGTGCCTTTTCGAAACCTTTTCGACACAGGTCATGCACACTTGACATCCAATGCACATAGTTTTTGGATGGTGGATTCTTTGCCTCTGCTTCAATGGGCCAATTCGTTTAAGGATCGAACCCATAATTCGCAAAGAAAGGTGACATGCCAGTCGCGGTGGTGAGTAAGTTGTGGCAGGCATACTCTGCTATTGGCAACATCTCAGACCAGTTATCTTGTTCGTAGTTGCAGCAGTTCCTCCAGTAGCACTCTAACATCTGGTTTACTCTTTCCGTTTGACCATCAGTTGGTGGATAAAATGTTGAATATATCTTTAATTGAATATCGAGAGCTTCAACCAAGGAAGACCAGAACGCAGATATTAACTTGGAATCTCTGTCGGATACTATGTTTGATAGCAGACCATGGAATCTCCATACTTCTTTCAGGAAGATCTTGACCAGGTATGTAGCTTTCTTCAAGCCATCCTTCAGTGGTATAAAGTGTGCCATCTTGGAAAATATGTCAAATATAACCTAGACCGATGAACAACCATCAGATACAGGCAGATCGATAATGAAATCCATGGAGATTGAAGTCCATGGACAGTACACTAATTAGAGGGGTTGTAGAAGACCGTAGCAATTGTGATGAGCTGCTTTGTTCTTTTGACATTCAGGGCACGAGCGGACATAGTCATTGATGAATCTCTCCATCTCTGATCAAAAGAAGTTCCTTCGAACCAACTCAACTGTCTTGTCCTGTCCCATATGTCTTGCTACCTTCGAATCATGCTCTGCTTTGAGTATCTTATTTCGTAACTGTAGATCATCTGGGATCCACAACCTGCCTTTATAATCAAGGGCTTCATTCTCAAAAGAGATGTCAGGGCTTGGACTTCCTTTCATTGCTCTAACATACTCTTCCTGCCATGCAGCATCATTATCTGCTGTGCCTACCACTGCTTCTAATAACCAAGAATTGAACTTGACTACAGGGATTGATCTCAACTTAGCAGAAGAAATCATGATCTGTTCGCCTCATAGCTTCGCTGCTGTCACCTGCACTGTTTCCCCTTCAGATGTTACCAACTGGTCAGGTCTTAAAATGTGGTGTATTGGTTGATTTTCATTTTCTTCAATACTACCTCCTCCCTTTTTAGGGCGGTACTCCGAACTCCTAGATAACGCATCAGGTTTCCCATTTGCACTACCTGGTCAGTAGAATAATTTGAAATTTTTACCAGCTAGTTCATGGGCCCATCGGACTTCTCTCCCATTCAGTATCTCAGTAGTGGTGAAGTACTCATAATTCTTCTGATCGGTAAACACACTGATTTGATGGGCTGCACCTTCAAGATAACATCTCCATTCCTTAAAGGCAGATACCATTGCTAGCATCTCCTTATCGTGGATCTCATAGTTAATCTCTTCCCTATCAATGTTGTGAGAGTGGTAGGCCACATGGTGTAATCGTCCATCAATCACTTGGGAAAGGACCGCGCTGATAGTGAAGTCGCTAGTATAAGTTTCAATTACCACGGGATGCTAAGGTTCAAAGCGACGAAGGATAGGTATCCCAGTGAAACACTTTTTTAACAATTCGAAAGTCTGTTGACAGCATGGATTTGCCTTCCAATGGAATCGTTCACCAGTTTGTTTGGTTAGGTGTGTCAACAGTCCGCAAATTCCGAAAAAGTCCTTCATAAAGCGTTGGTAGAAATTGACAAATCCTAACAATGACTGAACGTTCTTGACTGAGTCTGGCATTTTCCATTTCAGGTTAGTATCCATCTTGTTCTCTAACATGCTGACACCTTCTCCTGATGATATATCCTAGGAATTCAACTTGTTTCTGATGTGATTCGCACTTATCTGGTGCTATAGCCAGGTTGTTTTCCTGTAATTTACAAAGGATTTCACTTGTCAATCGTATATACTCTTCCTCGTCTTTGATAGAGATGAGGATATCATCTATATAACCTACAACTCCAAAATCGAGTAGATCTCTAAGGATGTTGTTCATCATGTCTTGGAATGAGGCTGGCGCATTTGCCAATCCAAAGGGCATAACCAAATATTCATAGCATCCATATCTTGTACGAAATGCTATTTTCTATTCGTCACCTGGCTTTATTCGAATGAGATTGTAACCAGCCTTCAGGAACATTTTTTGTAAAGAGTTTGGAGCCAGCATCTCTGCCCCTAAGTTGTTTCATAAGTGGTAAAGGGTATCGATTCATATTTGTGATGTGGTTGAGTCCTCTGTAATCCACACACAATCATAATCCCCTTCCATCAGGCTTTGGGTCGAAGAGTATTGGTGCTCCAGCTGGTGACTTGCTTGGATGAATCTTGCCAGAATCGAGCATTTCCTTTAGATATTCCTTAAGGACCGAAGGTTCTTTCTCAGAGAGAGCATGGATGGGACCCCACAGTGGCTGCTCCCCATATTTTAAGTTTATTGCATAATCAAACGATCGATGTAGCAATAGAGTGTGGCCAGTTTATCCATTATAAACAGACTGAAAGTGTTAATACTGCCATGAAATTCGCTCAATCTAATCGATCTCCATTTGACCTGCAGCATTAATATGCATAGACACAATGACTCTGATCCATCGAGGATCAGTACCAAATTTGAGAATACTATCGTCGTATTCAACTTGGAATAAGCTGACTGCTGCCTTTCTACAATGCTGATGGCAATACTTGGATGTGAATTGGAGCTTATCACCTTCTTCAGTGATTCCTCTGAGTACTCCATGCTTGACAATCTGCCAGTTAGATAGCATGATATCAGTTTCTGATTCCATAGGACCGATTTTGAAGGATTCATTGGTATAACAGTTTTCATACCGAACAATAACTGGAACGGTATACTGCAATCCAGCTCCGTCTACAATCACGCCATTGAAGTTGTCAACTGTCTTTGGTTCTGTTCGAGTAACCAATGGAACACCATTAGTCTCGGCCCACTGCTTTGACATCATAGGTATATCACACCCTGTTTTCAGAAGAACCCTGACTAGGACATTCTTCTTATCCTTGAATGATGCAAATATACGTACTGTAGGTCTTGAACCAGTCTTTAGTTCTGAGGGTAATTGGTTTGCCTTCTTGAGTTGAGGTTGAGGTGCTTCGGCCAAGGCCATACGTTTCCTGTCTTTTCGTGTAGAAACCATTATGAACAGCCTTTCGACACAGTTCCAACCGCAAAAGATTGTGGTGCAAGTGGTAGTTATATGTGGAGAGATGTTTTATGATTGTTTCGATTATGTGATAGTCATATGTTTGCACTTGGGTACTATATGACCAGCATATTTCGAGTACTGAACTAATTCCCAGGCACCCTTTTTATGCAGAAAGAAATTGTTTCTCATTAAAACTAAACTCAAGATAGGACAGCCTGTAGGTACCTATATCCGAAAAGAAAGATCACAATCCTAAACCTAAGAAAAGACATAAGAAACCCAGAATTTCTCAATCGTTAATTTCCATACTATCAGAATCTACCTCATTCAACCTTGTCAAGAGAGCGTGAGTTGCAGATGCTGTGATCCTGTCTGTGACACCGGGAGCGTCACTCCAGGTTTACCAGTACAAGTGGTACCCTTACTGCTTTCAGGACTTGCTTGCGATGGAAGTTATGAAGATTCGCTCCGGATGTAAACATTACTAAAAGATGAATATTCAAGACAAAGATATTTGTCTTTCAAGGGGTATATTGTTAAGGCTTGTTCTCCTCGACAAGAAGCTTGCCCTTCTACCCTCGAAGATTGCAGAGGTCTTTGTACCTCTATCCTCTCGCTCTAACAATTACTTCTATCTACGGTTTTCTCATGAGTTCCTCTCCATAACCTTCCCTTCGCTTCAAAGCCCTTCCTGCCCTTTAGTACTCTGTCGGATCTTTCGCATCTTTCCGCTCACATCCCTAACAAAGACGAATGGAACCGCTACTGACATCAGTCATTCGAACTTCTATGGTCCCATCCTATCGTATCCTTTCGATCTCATTGTAACACCAGGAGCGGCACTACAGTTTTACCAGTACAAGTAGTATCCTTACTGCTTTCAGGACTTGCTTGCAATGGAAGTTATGAAGATTCGCTCAGGATGTGAAAGTCACTAATAGATAAGATTCAAGACAAAGATGTTTGGCTTTCCAATGCATATATTGTTAAGGCTTATTCTCCTTGACAAGAAGCTTGCCCTTCGACCCTCGAAGATTCTAGAGGTCTTTATACCTCTATCCTCTCGCTCTAACAATTACTACTATCTATGCTTTTTTCATGAGCTCCTCTACCTAACCTTTGCTTCACTCCAATGTCCTTCCTGTCCCCCAGCGCTCTTTCGGACCTTCCGCATCTTTCTGCTCAGATCTCTAACTCAGACGAATAGAACCCCTACTGACATCAGTCCTTCGGACTTTGTGGTCCGAACCTATCGTATCCTTTCAATCTTTTTGCTTCCAGGCGAATGGTATCCTTTCTATCCTGAGGGACATAGAAGCTTCGTTTGCTATACTGCAAATGCAGGTGCTTTCATATCTGCAGCCTCTCAGCTGTTTTCGCACTATCGATGGCATGAGCTGGCGAGGCATCGCCCCAATAACCACTTCTAACTTCTTATCAGTGTTGTGGTTGACTGCATGACAGCTCATCTGATTTCGTTTGGTGCGAGTGATATTCTGTGTAGTTTCGATGACGTTGTGGTGGGAAAATCGTTCCCACCACTAAACCCACGAAATGAGTGGATTCGCTTGTGGGTTAGGGTTGTTGAGGCTCTGGATCACGCCATCGCCAGGGGTTCAGACTTTATATGGACGCGTGCGACACGCATCCAATCATCTCATTTTCTTTCCTTCTTCTCTCTTTTTGTTTCTTAGTTTTAGAGCCAATCAAATATCATCTCGCTGGGGCTACTCCCTCCCAACACTCCTCGAAACGAAGCCGCACTTTTGCAGCTTCCTATTGGTCGCTGCCGTGCGAGAATCCTTTTCACGGGTTTTCTCCCACAATTGGAGCCCAAACGCGGATTTCGTTTCGGAATGCGAGTACGGGAAAGTAAGCTTGCAGTGCGAGACTAATTGACGAACTGTGTGGCAATACGAAGGTTGGGAGGAGCAGCAAGTGGGCTTAGAACAAATACGACGCGTCACGAAGCGAGAACGTTTCATTCACCATCACGATAACAAACATCGCGAGTAGCATCATCATCATCATCATCACGAACCCCAGCATGGAGATCGCGGAATTAGTTGTGGAGACCATCTCGCGCCAGCAGCGGAATCGATTTCCGCTTCCAAATGCTCCAGGCGCCCCAGCTTTCCGTGAGCGAGATGTGACAACTTTCCTTCACAAGTACGAGAGCTTGGCCGCCTTTACTGCCACCGACGTCACCGAGAGCAGCGTTATCGCCATGTTTCCGTACTACTGCATGCAGGGCCCGCAAGTGCGAGAGAAAATTATGATGATGCGCGGCTACACAGATCGTAACTGGGCTGCACTCAAGAAGGAAATGCTGGTTGCGTTTCGGTATGCCGATAGCCGGCCCGATTCCCTTGTCCACACACGCCGATATCTGGAGAATCTTTGTGCAGATTTTGCGGGCCGGGATGATACCGAAGGTCTCAAAAACTTCTTCCGCACCTACGATCACATTAGCGGAGTGGTTACCGAACGCGGAATGATGTGCGAGTACGAGAGGACGGAGATGCTTTTGCGTGTACTTCCGAAACGGCTCTGGAGGAAGGCGGTCACCAAGCTTGGCATGCATCCGCTTGAGCCGAGCACGTTCGACTATGGCAAGCTCCACAGTTGGATCACTGCGAAGATCACTGCAGCCGAAGCCCTTGCAATGTTCGAGTTTGTGGCTCCCAAATCTCCCGCGCCTACCGACATGACTGCAGCAACTCCCACGGCATCCACGGCTCCCACAACTTCTCCTGCTCCCACGGCATCGACGGCTTCTACCCCTCCGGCTCGCACTCACACGGCTAGACAAGGTACCATTCGTGCTGGGCCGACGGTACGGCTGGGAATTATACGTGTCGAGCCTCCGCAAGGGCAGAAAGTCCGTCGGCACCACTACGTGCCGCCAGCACCCGTGAGGCCGCACCGATCCGAGTCCACAGTAACGTGCCGAAGAGAGCCTACACCATCGAACCGTCCAAAGCCCGGGCAACTGCGCAGTCAAGAGCCTGTTACTCCGAACCGTCAAGAGACCGTCAAGCTGCCCCGATCGGATCCCATCGTACTGTCCCGTGATCAGCCTGCACCATCGAACCGTCAAATGCCCGCACAACCGCCACAGAAGCCTGAGCCCGCACCTCTAGAACCTGTACAACCGCAGCGATCAGAGCCTGAGTCCTTCCCGTCGAACCGTCGAGAATCTGTACAACCGCAGCAACTCGACCATCCGCCATGCCACTACTGTGCCAACAACGAGCACAACCTCCGGAAGTGTGTTGAGCTGCGAATGGATCTAAAGAAGGGTATCGTCAGCATTAACAACCGCGATCGACTTGTACTTGGGACTGCAGGTGCAGAGATACCAATGGCACCGGCTGCTCGTGACTACCGCACGATAAGGGATTATGCACGTGCAGGAGCTCCAATCTTATCAGCACCAGCTCCAGTACCGACACCGCTGCCACCATCGCCCATACCAGCACCACGAGCACGATCGCCACCACCGCCACCACCACTGCCGCCTGGAAAATTGTCACGAACCTCCACACCTCTACTTTCGCCGGAACAATTGACACAATTGATGCGAGAGGTTACGGAGCATTTTGCACAATCTCGGCGGCACGAAGTTGTACAAGAACCACCGCCACCACCAGCAGAATTGTCACGTATCTCCGTACCGCTTCAATCGCCGGAACAATTGACACAGCTGGTGCAAGAGGTTACGGAGCACTTCGCGCAGCCTCGCCCAAGACAAACAGCCCACCCGTCACCAGCTGCCCGAAAGGCCCGGAAGCTCGAACAGCAGCGATCCATCTGTGTGTGAGCAGGTGTGCTTCGCACAAAAGGCCGGGGAGGGGAAAATCCATTTTCATTCACTGGCCAGAGGTGCACTTGGTGGAGAGAAGCGGATTTGGAGGTGGGAGAGGCGTTGTTGGAGGTGGGAGAGGTGTATTCGGAGAGAAGCGGACTTGGAGATGAGCACTTGGAATGGATAGTGAGCACCGTCTCATTAAACCGGGACGTTGGGACGGGTAAAGAGCGTGGCTAGAGCGGAGGAAGGACGTCGGAGAATCGTGAGCACCGTCTCATTAAACCGGGACGATATGGCTGGAGCGGAGGATACAGGGTAGATGCCGCAGAGGAGAATCGTGAGCACTGTCTCGTTAAACCGGGACGACACTGTTGGAATGGAGGATAAGGCGCGGGCGATTGTGAGCACCGTCTCATTAAACTGGGACGATGGAGTGAAGGATACGCTTTTGGAGCGGAGGAGTTGAGCACCGCCTCGTTAAACCGGGACGAAACTGCTGGAGCGGAGAGTACAGTGGAGGTTGAGGATGATGAGCACCGTCTCGTTAAACCGGGACGATGGAGTGGCGGAGTGAGCACCGTCTCATTAAACCGGGACGATGGGAAGGGTACGGAGCGAAGGATGGACGTTGGAGAATCTTGAGCACCGTCTCATTAAACCGGGACGATGGAGCGGAGGATACGGGTTTTCGAGCGGAGGAGTGAGCACCGTCTCATTAAACCGGGACAACATGGCTCGGTTGGAGGATTGAGCACCGTCTCGTTAAACCGGGACGATACGGATGGAGCGGAGGGCACTGCTGGAGCGCGGAGGGCAGGGGAACGACGTTGGAGGAATGAGCACCGTCTCGTTAAACCGGGACGATCAGCACCGACTGCAACCGGGACGATAGGCACCGACCTCAAACGGGACGACAAGTGGGTGGAGAGGAGGATATTGTTGGAGGATCGGATAGAGTGGGTTTCGGGCCGGATTTTGTCGTTTGTTTCTTATGGTTCTTTTTCTGTTTCATGGCCAGGAGGATCTTGTAGGCAAGGAGGATCATGGAGGAGGAGACACGCGTGCTTCGCACCAGGTGGCCGGGGAGGAGTTGTGGTGGGAAAATCGTTCCCACCACCAAACCCACGAAATGAGTGGATTCGCTTGTGGGTTAGGGTTGTTGAGGCTCTGGATCACGCCATCGCCAGGGGTTCAGACTTTATATGGACGCGTGCGACACGCATCCAATCATCTCATTTTTTTCCTTCTTCTCTCTTTTTGTTTCTTAGTTTTAGAGCCAATCAAATATCATCTCGCTGGGGCTACTCCCTCCCAACGCTCCTCGAAACGAAGCCGCACTTTTGCAGCTTCCTATTGGTCGCTGCCGTGCGAGAATCCTTTTCACGGGTTTTCTCCCACAACGTCCAGGGATGGCGCAAGTACTATCCCGATACGGCTATTGTCGAGTGATCGTAGGTGACCCCACACCGAGCTTGTGAGGTGTAATACTACCCCCTTCCTTATAGAGTTCGTCTCTGAACGATCATACTAATCTGCTCTTCGTTGCCTTTGGTAAAAATGGCCTCTTGTACCCAAAACCCCAAAGTTCCTCCTCTCCTCCTTGGTAAAAATGCGACCTCTTGTGCCTCAAAAACCCAATTCCTTTTTCTAGGTGTCTTGCTAACCATTAAAAACCCTTTGTGGGGAAAAGGTTCTTGCCATTTAGCATTACTAGATCACCAACCGAATGCTTCAGAGGTTCCTTAGCACGCTTTTCATGGTACCTCCCCATTGTCTCTTGTGCTTTCTCTAAACCTTTTCGCCACAGGTCATGCACACTTGACATCCAATGAACATAGTTCCTTGATGCTGGATTCTTTGCCTCTGCCAGAACGGGCCAATTCGTTCGAGGATCAAACGCATAATTCGCACAAAAGGGTGACATGCCAGTCGCTGTGGTAAGTGAGTTGTTGTAGGCATACTCTTCAATTGGCAACATCTCAGACCTGTTATCCTGTTTGTAGTTGCAGTAGTTCCTCAGGTAGCACTCTAGCGTTTGGTTCACTCTTTGTGTTTGACTATCAGTTTGTGGATGGAATGGCGAAGACATCTTCAATTGGATATCGAGAGCTTCAATCAAGGAAAACCAAAATGCAGATGTAATCCTTGAATCTCTGTCTGGTACAATATTTGATGGTAGACCATGGAACCTCCATACTTCTTTTAGGAAGATCTTGACCAGTTCTGTGGCTTTCTTTTTGCCATCCTTCAGTGGTATGAAGTGAGCCATCTTTGTGAACCAGTCAACAATAACCCAGACCGATCAACAACCATCAGATACAGGTAGATCGATGATGAAATCCATAGAGATTGAATCCCATGGACGGTATGCTAATTGGGGAGGTTGTAAAAGTCCATAGCGAGCGTGGCGAGCTGCTTTGTTCTTCTGGCATTCAGGGCATGAGCGGACGTTGTCTTCGATGAATTTCTCCATCTCTGGCCATATGAAGTTTCTTCGAACCAGCTCAATGGTCTTGTCCTGCCCCATATGTCCTGCTACCTTCGAATCGTGCTGTGCTTCGAGTATTTGCTTTTGTAACTGTAGATCGTCTGGAATCCACATCCTGCCTTTATAATTAACGGCTTCATTTTCGAAAGAGATGTCAGGGCTTGGGCTACCTTCCATTGCTCTAACGTACTCTTTCTGCCATGCAGCGTCGTTATTTGCAGCGCCTACCACTGCTTCTAATAACCAAGAATTGAACTTGACTACTGGGATTGATCTCAACTCAGCAGAAGAAATCATGATCTGTTTGCCTCGTAGCTTCGCTGCTGTCACCTGCACTGTTTCCCCTTCAGATGTTACCAACTGGTCAGGTCTTAAAACGCGGTCTATTGGTTGATTTTCGTTTTCTTCAATACTACGTCCCCCATTTTTAGGGCAGTACTCCGAACGCCTAGATAATGCAGCTGGTGTCCATTTGCACTGCCGGGTCGGTAGAATATCTTGAAATCATAACCAGCTAGTTCCTGTGCCCATCAGGCATGTCTTCGATTCAATATCTTAGTAGTGGTGAAGTACTCAATATTCTTGTGATCGGTAAAAACCCTGATTTGATGGACTGCACCTTCGAGATAACTTCTCCATTCCTTGAAGGCAGATACTATTGCTAGCATCTCCTTATCATGGATTTCATAGTTAATCTCTGCCTTATCTATCTTGCGAGAGTGGTAGGCCACAGGGTGTAATCGTCCATGAATCGTTTGGGAAAGGACAGCGCCGATAGCGAAGTAACTAGCGTCAGTTTCATTGACCACAGGATGTTCAGGTTCAAAGTGACGAAGGATTGGTGCCTCAGTTAAACTCTTCTTTAACAAATTGAAAGCCTCTTGACAGTGTGGGTTTGCCTTCCAATCGAACCATTCGCCAGTTTGTTTGGTTAGGTCTGTCAATTGTCTGCTGATTCTTGAAAAGTTCTTAATGAAGCGCCGATAAAGATTGGCAAATCCTAAGAATGATTGAACATCCTTGACTGTGTCTGGCGTTTCCCATTTCAGGATAGTATCAACCTTGTCCTCTGCCATGCTGACACCTTCTCCCGATGTAAGAACATACGTCCTCGTACGGCCTGGTATGGATGGATACGTGTAGATACGGTTGCAAACGGGAATAAGTAATAGAGATATCAATTGTACAGTATGTAGGTAAGATAATCGCTAGCGTGTCAAAAGCACTTCGCGAGGTGATTATATATGAAGGGCGGTTACCCGGCCTCGGCAACCAAGTGCACCTGGGAAGGCCAAGTGCGCTTGGGAGCCAAGTGCGCTTGAGAGCCAAGTGCGCTTGAGAGCCAAGTGCGCTTGAGAGCCAAGTGCACCTGCGAGGGCCAAGTGCGCTTGAGAGCCAAGTGCACCTGCGAGGGCCAAGTGCACTTGGGAGCGAAGTGCACCTGGCACCGCCATTACATCATCCCCCTCTCTATCCGCAGACCTCCTGGGCTGCAGCATATATATATACACATAAAGGAAGACAAGATAAGGTGCGTACACCTTTGTACGCTTGCAAAAGTCCCGCGACCGATCGGTGCCATCACGGCGGCCTCACGGCGGATCCGGTGCACGGGAAAACTCCGCCTCCAGTGGCGGTGGTAAAACCCGTGCCGACGCCATTTATACCGGGCCGAGATCCATAAGAAACGAAGAGAAGAGAAGAGAAGGAAACGTCCAATTGACCCTAGATCCTCCAAGTCCACCTCCGAATGTCCAGCAGCAGGCCTCGTTCCAAGCCCACTCTTTCTGCACGCTTGCAAGTCCATGGTTCCGAATATCCAAGTGGACTTCCAGTTTCTCCGAATCAAAGCAATTGATCTCCGTAGTGCTAGCTCAGTGGTGCTCGAATCGGTAAATGCCATTGGCCGACTTGCGGTCATCATTCGGCATCGATATATCGTAGTTGACACGTGATATGCCGGACCAAGTCATCATTGCAGCGTAGGATAAACACGGTTGACCTCGGCTTCGGACTAATCGATCGATGGTATATACGATTTCTTTCGTTGAATGCGTTTGTTAACCTTATCTGAGGGGTAAGGCCAACGCGCCCGCAATCGCATCTCTGCAGCGGTCAACTAGCATAATTGCATCATGTACTTATCTTGGTCATAGATGCTGCTCTTGAGAGCTCGGATTCGTATGATTTCGCCAATTCCATGTCTCTGTGCTTTCATATATCCAAGCACACGGCAGGTCTCATCGTTGATAGCCTCCGCTCTCGGCATTGATATGCGTTTCGGCGATTGGCTCGAGGTTGACTCGTATATCGGTTATCGGAATTCGGCTTTCCGTTGAAAGTAACCAAGTATGCTCCAGGTGTATCAAGGCCGTCATTCTCCATGCCTTCGACTTCCGAATCCACGAAAGTAGTGAGTTTGCACACGCCATGCCCTTCCGAGCCTAGCTGTAGGGTGCGCACCCTAAATTCTAGCCTGATACGGTTAATCACCACTATCGGTGGCGACGTCAATCGATTATCGTCGTGGCTTCGTTCAGTTAAGGTCAATTGCAGAGCATATTCGTTCGTTGATATATCTAATTCGTAAGCGTTCCGTACGAGGTTATCGTTACCATGTAATTCAGAAGCTCCAACGCGGTAGCCTTCTCATACGTCCATTAAGGATTGCAGCCGGTTCGCATTCCGCGCAGCTTGGCATCTCGACTGCTGAGTTGGCCGGCTCTCTGCCGCTAGCACTAGGTGTGGTTGACTCCATTAATATCGTCGGTTGCAGCTGATTATGCATTCGATGTATTCGGTGGTGCTTCCGAATCGGTGATGAAGACCAGCAGCGCAGTCACTGACTTCTAGTTCACTCCTACGCTTCTCGGTGCACTTGCACTTGATCTTGTTGACTTACTTCGCAGCCGCTGATGTCCTTCCTTATATACGCGTCCATCTTAGGCCGCAGAGAGCATCGTCCGCAGGGACATATATTCTCCCCTCGTAGGTGAGAGCTCTAGCGGCGACGCTCCATTGGTTCTCGTCTTCGGTTTTGGCTTTGGCTGTGGCCATTGGGTTATCGACTAGCATACCCGAGACGTCAACCGCCAATGGGTCAGTAGCCTGGGCCTTCTTTATCGCCGGTAGGAGGTCATCGCAGGGTTCAACTGTCAAGGTCGCAAAGAGCCGTCTGACAGGCTTCTCGTAGCCGATCTTATAATCGCGCCGTCTCGACGGGCTGTCGGCGGGGTTTTTTGTGCCTTCCAGGTGCTCGGTAGTGCAGTCGTACGCCGATAAGATCTCGATGATTTCCAGCGCACCTGCGAGCCAAGTGCGCTTACGAGGCCAAGTGCACTTGACGTCTGCAGCATTAATGGGTTATCGTTCCGGCACTTCTGGTGCGGATTTCGTTTGAAGTAGCGGTTTCTCGGTTTCCGTAACGATCATTCCCCTCTTTGAGGTCGGTGCTCCGTCGACGACTAAATGCGGTGTCGATTCTCATCGATTTTCTCGTTGATAAGACGGTTTCGATTGCCATTGGGGCTTCATACTTCTGTATCTGCATTCCATTGCAAGTCTCGCAGAATCTCTTATAAAGTAAGTGTTTCTTAAAGAAAGAATAGACTTAAACGTAACCTTGATCGCCATATCGGCAAGAAGACTTGTTATCCTTCTCCAGAGCGTGCACGATTGCACCCTGCACTCGAGAATCTGCATTCCGCGGCTCTCCTGTGGCTCAATAAGTGCCATCCGCCTAGCAGCCGTTTCGATTCTTGATTGTGCTCGCGTTGAGAGTTCGGTAGTCAACTTCAGAATTTCAAGCCGCCGTCTTTCTTCTTTGCAAAAATGTCGGCGCCGGTGATGGCCGCGGAATAAACCCATTGGCCAGGTTTGTCTCGGTGTTGGCCTCCGACAGGTTATGGTTTGTCTCGATGTAGGCCTTTAGAGTTCTTGACTCAACCTCCGACAGGTAATAGATACGCCCATATGGCAGCTTGTACCTGGGGTCGATCGCATGGTCAATTGACCGGTGCAGCGTCTGCCTTGACTAACAACCTTCACGAATTCCTGATACTTGGCGGTGATATGGCTGCCGTCGTCTGTAGTTGCTCCATCTATACTCGTTAGCTTGTGTTTTCAATCGTGAGATGGGAGCGAAGGTTGTGGAATCCAGGAGCCCTTGTCATAACGAGTTATCCTCGATGGGAACCCCCGCCGTCCAGTACTCCCTTCGTGATTCGACGAGCCGGTAGCAGTCATTCAAGCACCGTCAATGTGTAACTCTTCTGCCGCAACTACTGCCGCTGCTCCTGCTCGCGTATCCTGCTCCAGGGGCTTCTCCCACATGTGTGGTGCCTTCCGGGAGCTCCCAGCAACCCTGTGCAATCGCCAATACGTATGGCGAATGCCTCGAGAACGTCGTCGCTAGCTATGAGATCCTCGAATGCGGCGGCTCCAAGCAGATATATGTCTGGAACCCCGCCCTCCACCTGCGGAGTCTACGACGTCACCTGGGTGGCCGCCGGGGGTGCCACGGGCTGATTTGAGTCCGCGACCTTTAACCTGTTTCTGCGCTAGGGGTTCACAGGGCCAGAAGTCGACCGGATGTCCAGTCGACCTCAACAGGTCGTATGCCATAGGCACAACCAACACCTCCGGTTCGTCAACCAAAGGGCTATCTCTCCTATATACAAAAGAATAACCATTTGCCCAATCCTGATCAGGGATATGGAGCAGAGGATGCGTCCATTCCTGCTAGGGGATACAACGACATTGATGTGCATCCATTCCCGCTAGGGGATGCGATGGCTTGATGTGCATCCATTCCCGCTAGTGGATGGATGACTTGAGGTGTGATTTTGTACGCGTTTCGTACATCATTCGTCTCGTAGAATCGCACAATGGAGTATCGACTTTGACCTGCTTGACACTTTAGAAAATTCAGGGATTAAACTTCCCACTCTGCGCTGCTTCATGTTCTGCGATTGCAGCTCCACTATCAGGGTCTGGAACTCTGCCCATCGGTAGTCTTTCTCCATAAGTGCACTTCCGTGCTCGTGTAATTATTCTCCGTAGGTGCACTTCCGTGCAATGCTGACGCTCATAGGTGCGCTTCGGAGCTTCCGCTCAGATCGTAGGAAGGTAATCGTCAAGTGCGCTTCAGAGCTTCCGCTCAGTTCAGAGGAAGGTAATCGTCAAGTGTACTTGATCGAACACGTTTATCGTCGGTGACTTCTCGCCAGACTCGATCGTCAATAGACCGACACGTTCGGGGTAAATGAATGCTTTCGTCGAACCGATGAATCGACGCGTATAAGGGTATGGTCGATGAAGGCTTCGCTAGCACTTCGAGCTGCTCAATAGGTTGCCGTCGACCGTTCGTACGTATGTGATTGATCTCGTCGAACGTGTTTCGAGGTCTTCTCAGGGGTGTGACCATCAGGTCGGTCACGAGGGTATCAGGTCGATTGACCTCCAAATCGTTTCGGAATTGGCTCTGCTCACGTCAATCCAATAGACGGAATACTTATCTCGAATCATCACCCTAGCCATGATAATCTGTATGGGTTCCGAGTGGTGACGCGTTGGAAAGAAGTATCGTAGAACCAATTAATCGACATGTGAGAGTATTGTTGATGAAGATTTGCTGGCACTTCATGCTCGATTAGGTTCGATTCGTTTCTATCATCCGTTCATATGCGATGGATCTCGTTAAACGCGTGTCTCGGGATCCATTGACGTCCAGATCTCGGAATCGTTGTGGAATCGTCTGTATAACGATCGCGGTCGGTGATGTGATTCTTTGCATCGATTGACCTCCGAATCGTGTCGGAATGATCTCTGCAGTAGTCAATTGACTCGATATAGGAATACTTATGAAGTTCCGATGCTTGTAGGTCTTGAAAGTGAGGTGTTGCGATGCTTTCGAATTCGTCATGTGGAGTAAGACCACACTCGGGGCCAATTGACTTCACAATCGTCTCTGCGGCAGTCAATTGACTTCTTTGACATGTGTACTTATCCTGATTTATCATTCTAGTGATGATACTCATTGTAGGTCGTGAATGGAGACATTTCAAGTTCTCACAGGTGCCTATCATGGCAGGTGACACATCTTTTCGAGGCCGATTGACATCTAAATTATCTCGGAATCGTCCCTACTACCGTCAATCAACTCAATTGGATAATTACTTATCTTGTATCGACAATCTAGCCGTAGTTCGCGATGTAGGTCTGACGAGTCGAAAAAGTAAAGAAATCACGAAATCCCGTGAGCGAAATGTATATGGTGACTGAAAAGCGATTATAGTGTAAGGACGTACGTCCTCGTACGGCCTCGTATGGATGGATGCGTGTAGATACGGTTGCAAACGGGAATAAGTAATATAGATATCAATTGTACAGTATGTAGGTAAGATAATCGCTAGCGTGCCAAAAGCACTTCGCGAGGTGATTATATATGAAGGGCGGTTACCCGGCCTCGGCAACCAAGTGCACCTGGGAAGGCCAAGTGCACTTGGAAGCCAAGTGTGCTTGAGAGCCAAGTGCGCTTGAGAGCCAAGTGCACCTGCGAGGGCCAAGTGCACTTGGGAGCGAAGTGTACCTGGCACCGCCATTACACCCGATATGATATAACCAAGGAATTCAACTTGTTTCTGATGCCATTCGCACTTATCTCGTGCTATAGCTAAGTTGTTTTCCTGTAATCTACGAAGGACTTCTCTTGTCAATTGTACATGCTCTTCTTCGTCTTAGGTATAGATGAGGATATCATCTATATATACCACAACTCCATGATTGATTAGATCTCTCATGATCTCATTCATCATATCTTGGAATGAGGCTGGTGCATTTGCCAATCCAAAGGGCATAACCAAATATTCATAATGTCCATATTTCGTACGAAATGCTGTTTTCCCTTCGTCAGCAGGCTTTATTCAAATGAGATTGTAACCAGCCTTTAGGTCAATCTTTGTAAAAAGCTTTGAGCCAGTAACTCTGTCCCTAAGTTCGTTCATAAGTGGCAAAAGATACCGATTCATAACTGTGACGCAGTTGAGTCCTCTGTAATCCACACACGACCTTAAACCCCTTCCATGAGGCTTTGGGACGAAGAGTATTGGTGCTCCAGCTGGTGACTTGCTTGGACGAATCTTGCCAGAATCGAGCATTTCCTTTAGATACTCCTTTAGGACCGAAAGTTCTTTTTCAGAAACAGCATTGATGGGACCCCATGGAGGCTGCTCCCCATCTTTTAAGTCTATTGCATGGTCAAATGATCGATGTGGTGGTAGAGCGTTGGCAGTTTCCCCATTATAAACTGACCCAAAGTCAGGATACTGCCATGGAATTCGTTCGACCCAATTGATCTCCATTTCACCTGCTGTATTGATATGCATAGATCCAATTACTCCGATAGATCGTGGATCAGTACCAAACTTGAGGATGCTATAGTCGTATTCAATCGAGAAGGAGCTGACTGCTGCCTTCGTACAATGCTGATGGCAATGCTTCGATGCGAATTGGAGCTTATCACCTTCTTCAGTGATTCCTCTAAGTGCTCCATGCTTGACATTCCACCAGTAAGGTAACCTGATATCAGTTGCTGATTCCATTGGTCCAATTTCGAAGGTTTCTTTTGTATAATGGCTTTCGTATCGAAGAGTAACTGGAACGGTATACTGCCATCCAGCTCCTTCTACAATCTCGCCATTCAAGTTCTCAACTGACTTTGGTTCTGTTCGAGTAACCATTAGAACATCATTAGTTTCGGCCCACTGTTTAGACATCATAGGTGTATCACACACTGTGTCCAAAAGGACCCTAACCAGGAGGTTCTTTTTGTCCTTGAATGATGCAAACATGCGTACTGTGGGTCTTGAACCAGTCTTTGGTTCTGGAGGTAACTGCTTCGTTTTCTTGAGTTGAGGTTGAGGTGCTTCAGCTGAAGCCTTACGCTTTCTGTCTTTTCGTGTAGAAACCATGATGAACTTTATTTTCGACACCATTCCAGCGACAACGGGTTGTGGTTCTAGTGGTGTTTTAATAGCATAGAGGTATCTTAATGATTGTTTCGATAAGGTGTTGGTCATATGTTTGCACTTGGGTACTATATGACCAGCATATTTCGAGTACTGAACTCATCCTCAGGCACCCTTTTATAAAGAAATTGTTTCTCATTATAACTAAAATCAAGATATAACAGTCTGTGGGTGTCTATACCCAAAAGGAAAGATCGCAATCCTAAACCTAAGAAAAGACATAAGAAACCCAGCGTCTCTCAATCGTCAATTTCCATACCATCAGAATCTACCTCATTCAACCTCTTCGACGGTGCGTGAGTTGCAGATACTGTGATCCTGTCAGCCAAGTTCCTTGGTCTGACCTTCGAACTGGAGGCTGTAGTCTCCTGCTTCAGAGCTTCCTCCTTGTCCTTGGGCTTCTTGTTCATTTTGCTAGACGAAACCTTGATGGATTCTTGCAGAAGAACCATCGATCATGTTCAGAGGATCCACAATGCTTGCATTCGTTGCGTTTGGCTCTTGCTTCTAGCAAACTTTCAGGAATGCCCTTAAGGGCTTCAGCCTTATCAGAGTGAATAGGCTTTGGTCCCTTCTTCTCTGTCCGAGGTTTCTTGGGGTCAGAACCTTTGTCCTTCTCTGACTTCTTTTCTTGGTTCTTGTCTTGCCCCTGGTTCTCATCTCTTTTCCGCTTGTTTCACTTCTTACCTTGGGAGTTGTTACGATTCTGATGAGACCTATTCTTTTCTGCCAACCGATCTTCGTATGATACACCCACTCGCGTCATTCATTCGATGAAGGCTGTGTCATCTTTGGGTGGTACCTCTGCAGTTGACATTCGATCTAGAATTTCCTCGTTCATTCATTGTTTAAGGGAATGGATGTAAGAGGTTCTGCTGAGGCAAACACGAAAGTTGAGGGTTTTCATCTTCATCAGATAGTCCTCAATATCTCCAATGTATTTTAGATCATTCATCATTCGCAGGGACTTCTCTTCTTCTTGCTTATCGACGAATCTCTCTTCCATCGTACTGGTGAAAGACTTCCAGTTATCAACCTGGAAGATCTTCTTCATGTCTTCTTCGTGGTTATCATACCAGGCTAGAGCCTTGTCTTCCAACAGGCCTCCAACCCATATGATCTTGTCAATATCATCGTGGAATTCATCATAGAAGGACTGTAGATAACGTTCCACTGATCGAATCCACCTTCGATAGATTTCCTTGGGATCCTTTTTATCCACTTTGAAGACTGGAGGCATTTTCATTTTGCCTTTCTTGGAGGATCGGGCTGGTAGACAAGGGTTGTGAGGTGGCGTACGATAATGTGTGCTGCCAGAAGGAGGTCGGGATATTTGACTTGGATGTAAACTTCCTGCACCGCTTCTTCCGCTACCGCCCCCTCCTCCTCCTCCTCCACCTCCGCCTCCTCCTCCACCTCCACCTCCACCACTTCTTCCGCTTCGTCCACCTCCACCTCGACCACCACCATCATCTCCGCTTCCTTTTTCATCTTCAGAGCCAGAGAGGCGAGATTCCGAACCAGAACCGCCTTGTGGTGGTGGGGCTCCCTCAGGATCCGAAGTAATGGCTTCTTTAACCCAATAACCTTCTCCTTTGGTACCTATACTGTAACGAAGGCGGAACCCTTTGTCACTTGGTTTGATATCTCCTTCTTGATGTCCCAGGACCGATCTTGCTAGGGACTTGATGGATTTCTTGGTGGTTTCGTCCGATAGCCTGATCATGAGGGTCCTTGTAAACTTCCGCAATTTCTTCTCCATGACCTTTCTAGTCTTCCTTATATCGCTTTCTCTCTGCTTCTTCTCAGCGTCAGCCTTTGTCTTGAGTTCTGTAACCCTTTTGGCTTCTTCTTTGGCCTTCCGCTTGACACTGGTAAGTTCTTCTGACTGTGTGTGTACTTGGAGAGCGAGCCTCTCCTGGGCTCTTTCCCTCTTTTCCAATATGCCAGAGATAGAAGTCCACACTATCGATGAGGAATGTATCTGTTTCCCAATGGCCAGACATAGTTCCTCATAAGCTGCGGAAGACTGTGCTTTCGCAATGGCAATTGCTGCGCTAACATTGGCCGCCAATACCTGGGACTGGGCAACGATATCTGAGTAATGTTCTAGTTGTACTCTTTGTAGATTATCGACTCCAGAAGCCACAGCATCATAGATTTCGCTCTGCCTAAATACTAGGGCTTCGTATGCTCTGACCGACTCAGGTAAGGCCTCTCTGATTTTGATGTTGCTTCCTTGAGTCTGGGTAATCAAAGCATCCATTCGGTTTAATTCTGCTTCGATGCTGTTTATCAGAGAGAACATCCACTCCGGGATATCATTTCGCACAATAGGTTCATAACGAAGCACTTCCTTCCCTTTATCTCCTGCTACTACCAACGCACTTTCCCTTCATACCAACGTCACTGCCTTTCCCATCATGGTATCAGACCCAGCGTCTGTCATTGTTCAGAGTATGACCCAAACTTGACCCTGAAAGATCCTGTTATACAAGTTCCAAGTTCCGAAGTAGGGGGATAAATCGAGATTCCAATCAACAAGAAGCCTAGAACCAGCCTCCTTTTGTAACTGTAACGAAGGCTCGTAGTCAGGTGAATGGGGCATTCACAGCTCTGGGAGGACAATGGTTCCGATAAGGGCTAGCATGTTGACTATTTTGAGGTATGCGAGGGATTGCTGTTTTCGGAAGTGTGCGCAGTACAATGCTTCGGTTTTCGATTGATGAATGGTAACTGCCAATGCTAACTAGATATAGTCTTCTTCACGTACTAGCTCACAGTGATAGCTTCCCTTAGCGAGAGAGGTCTTTTCCCAGCTGGTAATAAGATCAAAGTCTGGTTCGTGATACCAGCACTCTGCCTGTGAGATGTGGCAGCCAATATCTGGAATATAAAAGCGCATAAGCGTCAAGAACCTTTGACCGCTTGGAGGGTAGAAAGATAGCTTCAACAGAAGTGTTTCTTTGCTAACAATATAATGTAACACCGGGAGTGGCACTTCAGTTTTACCAGTACAAGTAGTATCCTTACTGCTTTCAGGACTTGCTTGCAATAGAAGTTATGAAGATTCGCTCAGGATGTGAAAGTCACTAATAGATAAGATTCAAGACAAATATGTTTGGCTTTCCAATGCGTATATTGTTAAGGCTTATTCTCCTCGTCAAGAAGCTTGCCCTTCTACCCTCGAAGATTCTAGAGGTCTTTATACCTCTATCCTCTCGATTTAACAATTACTTCTATCTACACTTTTCTCATGAGCTCCTCTACCTAACCTGTGCTTCGCTCCAATGCCCTTCCTGTCTCCCAGCACTCTTTCGGACCTTCCGCAGCTTTCCACTCAGATCTCTAACTCAGATGAATAGAACCCCTACTGACATCAGTCCTTCAGACTTCTGTAGTTCAGACCTATCGTATCCTTTCAATCTGTTTGCTTCCAGGCGAATGGTATCCTTTCGATCGTGAGGGACATAGAGGCTTCGGTTGCTATGCTACAAATTCAGGTGCTTTCGTATTTGCAGCCTTTCAGCTGTTGTCGCACTATCGATGGCATGAGCTGGCGAGGCATCGTCCCAATAACCACTTCTAACTTCTTATCAGTGGTGTGGTTGACTGCATGACAGCTCATCTGATTTCGTTTGGTGCGAGTGATATTCTGTGTAGTTTTGATGACATCCAGGGATGGTGCATGTACTATCCCGATGCGGCTATTGTCGAGTGATCGTAGGTGACCCCGCACCAATGGCCTCTGGTGATACACAGCTTGTTAGGTGTAACACTCTTGGCTTTCAGTCGAATGGTATCCTTTCGATCGTGAGGGACATAGAGGCTTTGTTTGCTACGCTGCAAACGCTGGTGCTTTCGTATCTGCAGCTTCTCAGCTGCCTTTGCACTATCGATGGCATGAGCTGGCAGGAAATCGTCCCAATAACCACCTCTAACCTCTTATCAGTGGTGTGGTTGACTTCATGACATCTCATCTGATTTCGTTGGGTGCGAGTGATATATTGTGTAGTTTTGATGACGTCCAGGGATAGTGCTTGAACTATCCCGATGCAGTGTAAGGACGTACCTCCTCGTACGGCCTCATATGGATGGATTCGTGTAGATACGGTTGCAAACGGGAATAAGTAATATAAATATCAATTGTACAGTATGTAGGTAAGATAATCGCTAGCGTGCCAAAAGCACTTCGCGAGGTGATTATATATGAAGGGCAGTTACCCGACCTCGGCAGCCAAGTGCACCTGGTACCGCTATTACATGCGGATACCATCGAGTGATCGTAGGTGACCCCGCTCCGATGGCCTTTGGTGATATACAGCTTTGTGAGATGTAACACTACCCCCCTCCTTATAGAGTTCGTCTCTGAACGATCATACAAATCTGCTCTTCTTTGGTTTTGGTAAAATGACCTCTTGTGCCCAAAACCCAAAGTTCCTTCTTTCTTTCTTTCCTCCTTGGTAACAATGCGCACCCCTTGTTCACCACAAACCAATTCCTTTTCCTAGGTGTCTTGCTAGCCGTTAAAAACCCTTCGTGGGGAAAAGGTACTTGCGCAACCTTTTGTTCTTAGCTGCTTGGGGATTCCGCTTATGATAATCCTTCAACAACCCCTTGTCATCGAAGTTCGGTTAAGGTTCCTCAGTCCAATCTGCTTCGTCTGGATATCCCTTCCACTTAACAAGGTATAATACCTTCTTTCATTCCTTGCTATACTGGCTGCCCATGATCTCTTCAATCTCATAGCCAGTTTCGTATTCGTAGCCCTGTACATCATAACCCAATTCATTTCCCTTGCTGGTAGCGAGTTCTGCTGCAGGTCTGATGGGAACAGTGGCTGTTCGAATGGGTTCAATGAGAGAGACATGGAAACCATTATGGATTTGCCAGTGCTTAGGCAATTCAAGTTTTAATGCAGTGGGTGAGAGTACCTTTAGCACCTTAAAAGGACCATGTAGCTTCGCATCTAGCTTTCTAGTTGGGCATCTGGTTTTTAGGTTCTTTCCATTTAGCATTACTAGATCTCCAACCGAATGCTTCGGAGGTTCCTTAGCATGCTTATCATTGTATCTCTCCATAGTCTCTTGTGCTTTCTCCCAACCTTTTCGACAAAGGTCATGCACACTTGACATCCAATGAATATAGTTCCTTGATGCCGGATTCTTTGCCTCTGCTTCAATGGAGCAATTCATTTAAGGATCGAAGCCATAATTCACAAAGAAAGTTGACATGCCAGTCGCGGTGGTGAGTGAGTTGTTGTAGGCATATTCTGCCATTGGCAACATCTCAGACCAATTATCCTGTTCGTACTTGCAGTAGTTCCTCAGGTAACATTCTAGCACCTGATTTATCCTTTCCATTTGACCATCAGTTTGTGGGTGAAATGGCGAAGACATCTTTAACTGAATATCGAAAGCTTCCACCAACGAAAACCAGAATGCAGATGTAGACCTGGAATGTCTGTCTGATACAATGTTTGATGGCACACCATGGCATCTCCATACTTCTTTCAGGAACATCTTGACCAGGTCTGTGGCTTTCTTATTGCCATCCTTCAGTGGTATAAAGTGTGCCATCTTTGTGAACCTGTCAACGATAACCCAGACCGATAAACAATCATTAGATACAGGTAAATCCATGATAGAATTCATAGAGATTGAATCCCAGAGACTGTATGCTAATTGGGGAGGTTGTAGAAGTCCATAGCGAGTATGACGAGCTGATTTGTTTTTCTGGCATTCACGGCATGAGCGGACATAGTCTTCGATAAATTTCTCCATCTCTGGCCAAAAGAAGTTCCTTCGAACCAGCTCAATTGTCTGCTCCTGTGCCATATGTCCTGCCACCTTCGAATCATGCTCTGCTTCGAGTACTTGGTTTCGTAACTGTAGGTTGTCTGGAATCCAAAGCCTGCCTTTATAATTAAGGGCTTCGTTCTCGAAAGAGATATCAGGGCTTGGACTTCCTTTCATTGCTCTAATCTACTCTTCCTGCCATTCAGCGTTGTTATTTGCAGCGCCTACTACCGCTTCTAATAACCAAGAATTGAACTTGACTACTGGGATTGACCTCATCTTAGCAGAAGAAATCATGATCTGTTCACCTCGTAGCTTCGCTGCTGTTACCTGAACTGTTTCCCCCTCAGATGTTACCAACTGATCAGGTCTTAAAACGTGGTGTATTGGCTGATTTTCGTTTTCTTCGATACTACTTCCCCCCTTTTCAGGGCAGTACTCCGAACGCCTAGATAACGCATCTGGTTTCCCATTTTCACTGCCTGGTCAGCAGAATATCTTGAAATCATAACCACCTAGTTCCTGTGCCCATCAGGCATGTCTTCGATTCAATATCTTAGTAGTGGTGAAGTACTCAAGATTCTTGTGATCGGTAAAAACACTGGTTTGATGGGCTGCACCTTCGAGGTAACATCTCCATTCCTTAAAGGCAGATACTATTGCTAGCATCTCCTTATCATGGATCTCATAGTTAATCTCTGCCTTATCCATCTTGCCAGAGTGGTAGGCCACAGGGTGTAATCGTCTATCAATTACTTGGGAAAGGACAGCGCCGATGGCGAAGTCACTGGCATCAGTCTCAACAACCACAGGATGTTCAGGTTGAATGTGACGAAGGATTGGTGCTTCAGTAAAACACTTCTTTAGCTAATCGAAAGCCTGCTGACAGCATGGGTTTGCCTTCCAATCAAATCGTACACCAGTTTGTTTGGTTATGTCTGTCAATGGTCTGCAGATTCTTGAAAAGTTCTTTATGAAGCGTCGGTAGAAATTGGCAACTCATAAGAATCACTGAACGTCTATAACTGAGTCTGGCGTTTGCTATTTCAAGATAGTATCAACCTTATCTTCTGCCATGCTGATACCTTCTCCCGATATGATATAACCAAGGAATTCAACTTGTTTATGACTCCATTTGCACTTATCTGGTGTTATAGCCAAGTTGTTTTCCTGTGATCTACGAAGGACTTCTTTTGTCAATCGTACATGCTCTTCTTCATCTTTGGTATAGATGAGGATATCATCTGTATAAACCACCACTCCATGATCAATTAGATCTCTCATGATCTCGTTCATCATATCTTGGAATGAGGCGGGCACATTTGCCAATCCAAAGAGCATAACCAAATATTCATGATATCCATATCTCGTATGAAATGCTGTTTTCCATTTGTCACCAGGTTTTATTCCAATAAGATTGTAACCAGCCTTCCAGTCGATCTTTGTACAATGCTTCGTGTCAGTAACTCTGTCCCTGAGTTCGTTCATAAGTGGCAAAGGATACCGATTCATAATCGTGACGCGGTTAAGCCCTCTGTAATCCACACACAACTTTAAACCCCTTCCATGAGGGTTTGGGATGAAAAGTATTGGTGTTCCAGCTGGTAACTTGCTTGGACGAATCTTGCCAGAATCGAGCATTTCCTTTAGATACTCCTTATGGACCGAAAGTTACTTTTCACAAAGAGCATAGATGGGACCCCATGGAGGCTGCTCCCAATTTTTTAAGTCTATTGCATGGTCAAATGATCGATGTGGTGGTAGAGCGTTGGCAGTTTTCCCATGATAAACTGACTGACAGTCTCGATACTGCCACGGAATTCGCTCGACCCAATCGATCTCCATTTTACCTGCTGAATTAATATGGATGGATCCAATTACTCCGATCCATCGTAGATCAGTACGAAACTTGAGGATGCTATCGTCATATTCAATCGTGAAGGAGCTGACTGCTACCTTTGTACCATACTGATGGCAATGCTTCGCTGTGAATTGGAGCTTATCACCTTCTTCAGTGATTCCTCTAAGTGCTCCATGCTTGACGATCCACCAGTAAGGTAACATGATATCAGTTGCTGATTCCATTGGTCCAATTTCGAAGGTTTCTTTTGTATAATGGCTTTCGCATCGAAGAGTAACTGGAATGGTATACTGCCATCCAGCTCCTTCTACAATCTCGCCATTCAAGTTCTCAACTGACTTTTGTTCTGTTCGGGTAACCAATGGAACATCATTAGTTTCGGCCCACTGCTTTGACATCATAGGTGTATCACACCCTGTATCTAAAATGACACTAACCAGGACGTTGTGTTTCTCCTTTAATAATGCAAATATGCATACTGTCGGTCTTGAACCAGTCTTTGGTTCTGGAGGTAACTGCTTCGTTTTCTTGAGTTGATGTTAAGGTGCTTTGGCCGACCCCTTGCACTTTCTGTCTTTTCGTGTAGAAACCATGATGAACTGTCTTTCGACACAGTTCCAGCAACAACGGGTTGTGGTTCTAGTGGTGTTTTTAAGCGAAGAGGTGTCCTTATAATTGTTTCGATAATGTGGCAGTCATATGTTTGCACTTGGGTACTATATGACCAGCATATTTCGAGTACTGAACTCATCCTCAGACACTCTTTTTTTGTTTTTGTTATAGAAAGAAATCGTTTTCTCATTAACTGAACTCAAGATATAAGAGTCTGTGGGTAACTATACCCCAAAGGAAAGATCTCAATTCTAAACCTAAGAAAAGACATAAGAAACCCAGCGTCTCTCAATCGTCAATTTCCATACCATCAGAATCTACCTCATTCAACCTCTTCGACGGTGCGTGAGTTGCAGATACTGTGATCCTGTCAGCCAAGTTCCTTGGTCTGACCGTCGAACTGGGGGCTGTAGTCTCCTTCTTCGGAGCTTCCTCCTTATCCTTGGGCTTCTTGTTCTTTTTGCTAGATGAAGCCTTGATTACATTCTTGCAGAAGAACCATCGATCATGTTCAGAGGATCCACATCGCTCGCATTCATTTCGTTTGGCTCTTGCTTCTAGCCAACTTTCAGGAATATCCTTAAGGGTTTCAGCCTTATCAGAGTGCATAGGTTTTGATCCCTTCTTCTCTGTTCGAGGTTTCTTGGTGTCAGAACCTTTGTCCTTCTCTGGCTTCTTTTCTTGGTTCTTATCTTGCCCCTGATTGTCATCTCTCTTCTGCTTGTTTCCCTTCTTGCCTTTGGAGTTGTCACGATTCTGATGAGACCTATTCTTCTCTGCCAACCTAGCTTTGTATGATACACCCACTCGCCTCATTAACTCGATCAAGGCTGTGTCATCTTTGGGTGGTACATCTGCAGTTGACATTCGATCCAGTATTTCCTCGTTCATTCCTTGTTTAAGGGAATGGATATAAGAGGTTCCGCTGAGACATACTCTAAAGTTGAGAGTTTCCATCTTCTTCAGGTAGTCCTCAATATCTCCAGTGTATTTCAGATCATTCATCTTTCGCAGGGACTTCTCCTCCTCTTGCTTATCGACGAAACTCTCTTCTATCGTACTGGTGAAAGACTTCCAGTTATCAACCTGGAAGAACATTTTCATGTCCTCTTCGCAGTTATCATACCAGCCAAGAGCTTTGTCTTCCAGTAGGCCTCCAACCCATATGATCTTGTCAATATCATCGTGGAATTCGTCACGGAAGTACTGTAAATAGCACTCCACTGATTGAATCCACCTTCGATAAATTTCCTTGGGATCCTGCTTATTCCCTTTGAAGACTGGAGGCATTTTCATTTTGCCCTTCTTGGAGTATCTGGCTGGTAGGTGAGGGTTGGAAGGTGGCATGCCATAGCGTGTACTGCTAGAAGGAGGTAGGGGTATTTGACTTGGGTGTAGACTTCCTGCATTGCTTCCACCGCTTCCACCACCTCCTCCACCTCCTCCACCTCCACCTCCGCCTCCACCTCCGCCTCCATCTCCGTCTCCACCTCCACCACTTCCTCCCCTTCCACCACCACCACCATCACCATCTCCGGCTGCTTCTTCATCTTCAGAGCCAGAGACGCCAGATTCTGAACCAGAACCTCCTTGTGGCAGTGGGGCTCCCAAAGGGTCACGAGTAATGGCTTCCTTAACCCAGTATCCTTGACCTTTGGTACCTATACAGTAACGAAGGTGGAATCCCTCGTCACTGGGTTTGATATCTCCTTCTCGATGTCCAAGGACAGACCTTGCTAGGGACTTGATAGATTTCTTGTTGGTTTCGTCCGATAGCCTGGTCATAAGGGTCCTTGTAACCTCCGGAAACTGTTTCTCCATGTCCTTTTGAGTCTTCCTTATATCACTTTCTCTCTGCTTCTTCTTAACGTCAGCCTTCTGTGAACCTCTTGTCCTCTTCGTTGGCCTTCCGCTTGACACTGGTAAGTTCTTCTGACTGTGTATGTATTTGGAGAGCGAGCCTTTCCTGGGCTCTTTCCCATTTTTCCAATATGCCAGAGATAGAGATCCACGCTACCGATGATGCATGTATCTGTTTCCCAAGGGCCAGGCATAGTTGCTCATAAGCTTTGGAAGACTTTGCCTTTGCAATGGCAATTGCAGTGCTGACATTGGCTGCAAATACTTGGGACTGGGCAACGATGTCTGAGTAATGTTCCAGCTGTCCCCTTTGCAGGTTATCAACTCCTGAGGCCACAGTATCGTAGATCTCGTTTTGCCTTAATACCAGGGCCTCATATGCTGTGACCAACTCATGTAATGCCTCTCTGATCTTGATGTTGCTTCCTTGAGTCTGGATAATCAGTGCATCCATTCGATTCAACTCTGCTTCGATGCTATTTATCAAAGAGACTACCCATTCAGGAATATTATTCCTCACAATAGGCTCATAGCAAACTACTTCTTTTCCCTTATCACCTGCTACCACCTACGCACTTTCCCTTGGCACCAATGTCACTGCCTTCCCCATCATCGCATCAGACCCTGCTTCTGTCATTGCTCAGAGTATGATCCAGATTTGTCCTTGAAATATCCTGCTGTAGAAGCTCCACATTCCAAAGAAGGGAACTAAATCAAGATCCCAATGAACAAGGATCCTGGCAGTAGCTTCCTGTTGTAACTGTAACGAGGGTTTGTAGTTTGGGGAGTGGAACATTCACAGATCTGGGAGGACAATGGTTCCGATCAGGGCTAGCAAGATGACTATCTTAAGGTATGTGAGGGGTTGCTGTTTTCAGAGATGTGTGCGGTATAATACTTCGGTTTTTGATTAATGAATGGTAACTGCCAATGCTAACTGGATGTAGTCTTCTTCACGCACCAGTTCACAGTGATAGCTTTCTTAAGGAAGAGCGGTCTTTTCCCAGCTGGTAATAAGATCAAAGTCTGGTTCGTGATATCAGCACTCTCCCTGTGAGATGTGGCAGCCAATATGTGGAATATAAAAGCGCATAAGCATCAAGAACCTTTGACCGCTTGGAGGGTAGAAAGATAGCTTCAAAAAAAGTATTTCTTTCCTAACAATATAATGTGACACCGGGAGTGTCACTCCAGGTTTACCAGTACAAGTAGTACCCTTACTGCTTTCAGGACTTGCTTGTGATCAAAGTAATGAAGATTCGCTCAGGATGTGAATGTTACTAAAAGATGAAGATTCAAGACAAAGATGTTTGGCTTTCAATGAGTATATTGTTAAGGCTTGTTCTCCTCGTCAAGAAGCTTGCCCTACTACCCTCGAAGATTCCAGAGGTCTTTATACCTCTATCCTCTCGCTCTAACAATTACTTCTATCTACACTTTTCTGATGAGCTCCTCAACCTAACCTTCCCTTCGCTCCAATACCCTTCCTGCCCTTCAGTGCTCTTTCGGACCTTCTGCATCTTTCTGCTCAGATCTCTAATTCAGACGAATAGAACCCCTACTGATATCAGTCCTTCGAACTTCTGTGGTCCGGTCCTATCGCATCCTTTCGATCTCTTTGCTTCTAGTGGAATGGTATCCTTTCGATTGTGAGGGACATAGAGGCTTCGTTTGCTATGCTGCAAACGCTGGTGCTTTCGTATCTGCAGCCTCTCAGCTGCCTTCATACTATCGATGGCATGAGCTGGCAGGACATCGTCCCAATAACCACCTTTAACTTCTTATCAGTGGTGTGGTTGACTGCATGACAGCTCATCTGATTTCGTTGGGTATGAGTGATATCTTGTGTAGTTTCAATAACGTCCAGAGATAGCACTTGTACTATTCCGATGTGGCTACCATTGAGTGATCGCTGGTGACCCCGCTCCGATGGCCTTTGGTGATGTACAGCTTTGTGAGGTATAACACTGTCAGCCAAGCTTCTTGGTATGACCTTCGAACTGGAGGCTGCAGTCTCCGGCTTCGGAGCTTCCTCTTTATTCTTGGGTTTCTTGTTCTTCTTGCTAGAGGAAGCCTTGATGGGATTCTTCCAGAAGAACCATCGATCATGTTCAGAGGATCTACAACGCTTGCATTTGTTGCGTTTGACTCTTGCTTGTAGCAGACTTTCAGGAATACCCTTAAGTGCTTCGGCCTTATCAGTGTGCATAGGCTTCGGTCCTTTCTTCTCTGTTCGAGGTTTCTTGGGATCAGAATCTTTGTTCTTCTCTGGATTCTTTTCTTGATTCTTATCCTTCACCTGGTACTCATGTCTCTTCCGCTTATTTCCCTTCTTGCCTTGGGAGTTGTTACGATTCTGATGAGACCTATTCTTCTCTGCCAACTGATCTTCGTAGGATATACCCACTCACCTCATTAACTCAATGAAGGCTGCGACATCATTTGGTGGTACCTCTTCAGTTGACATTCGATCCAGAATTCCCTCTTCATTCCTTGTTTAAGGGAATGGATGTAAGAGGTTCCGGTGAGACATACTCAAAAGTTGAGGGTTTTCATCTTTGTCAGGTAGTCCTCAATATCTCCAGGATACTTTAGATCATTCATATTTGGCAAGGATTTCTCTTCTTCTTGCTTATCAACAAACCTTTCTTCCATCGTACTGGTGAAAGACTTTCAGTTATCAATCTGGAAGCACGTCTTCATGTCTTCTTCGCGGTTATCATATCAGGCTAGGATCTTGTCTTACAAGAGTTCTCCAATCCAGATTATCTTATCAATGTCATCGTGGAATTCATTGTGGAAGTACTGTAGATAACATTCTACTGATTGAATCCACCTTCGATAAATTTCCTTGGGATCCTTCTTATCCCCTTTGAAGACTTGAGGCATTTTCATTTTGCTTTTCTTGGAGGATCTTGCTGGTAGGCGAGGATTGGAAGGTGGTGTTTCATAGTCTGTACTGCCAGAAGGAGGTAGGGGTATTTGACTTGGGTGTAAACTTCCTGCATTACTTCCTCCGCTTCCGCCTCCTCCACCTCCTCCACCTCCACCTCCACCTCCACCTCCACCTCCACCTCCACCTCCACCACTTCCTCCACTTCCTCCACTACCACCTCCCCCTCCTTCCTCATCCTCAGAGCCAGAGAGGCCGCATTCCGAACCAGAACCTCCTGGTAGCGGTGGGGCTCCCTCAGGACCCGGAGTAAGGGCTTCTTTGACCCAATATCCTTCTCCTTTAGTACCTATACAGTCAGTGGCATTCTTATTTGGCTTTCTTAGTTCTGGAGTTCTTGCTGCTTCACTTCGTCGTGTTGAGTTTTATGGAGCGCAGCAAGAGGAGAAGGTGTTACATCCGTATCCCCGAAGATATACCCGAAAATACAGCCGAGAATCCTCTGTACATATGTCGAGCCTTTCTCCTTCTCTTCTCTCTGTATCTTAGTCTATACACACGGTTCTCCCCTTCCATACAGTAACACTTAATGTTACATGTATACTTCGATCAGCCCGATGGGGCCGTAGGGCATGCAGACCAGCGGGCACATATGCCGAGGCCCGAAGTCGGAGGTACGGGACTTGACTGTAAGATGAACCTACTCAGATGTACATATATGGCCTTGTAGGCCTTGTAGATACAAGTCAATCAAGCATCTATTCGTACCTCATAAAGTAACACTTAAATTTTTCGATGGTATCTTTTACGAGATTACCACCAGCTTGAGGTTAACTTGTTAGCCTTATACGATGGTACCCGCTTAACCGTGTAATTCCAGCTTCAGTTCTTGACGGATTCGCATGCATGTGCCAGAGTATCGGGAACATTCGCTCTAGAAGCCCAGGCATTCGCTGTGAGAGTCCGGCCCGTGGTTGTTGGTCTCACTTCGCATCCCGAATGACGCCTAACCGCTAGAGTCAGAAGCTTACTCAACCCATCCCACAGCCTCCGGATCCACTCCTACACGCAATGATTTGACGGACAAACGCTGCTCTTTGACTCCGATCTGAATGCTGAATGCCAATAAGAAACCTTGATTGACACAAAAGTCACCCAATCAACCTCTGTCGGACTAATCTAAACATTCGCCTCTGGTGGTCGCAATCGAGTATTTGTTGGCCTGTAGTTGGATACTAAAAAACGAAAACAATACGCCTGTATGTACACCTGCCTCGCAATCTTGCTCGGGCCGAAATTTGCTCCGCAGTCCATATCCGGAAAATCGGTAAATCCGCTCCAACAATTGCAAGGCGCAACAGTAAAGGATAGAAGCAAATCAAAAATTATGGAAAATCGACAAACAAAACCAATAAATTGGATAAAAGCAAAGAGTCATGCATACTCTAATTAGATAGAATATTGGGGCATCATCTTGGAGATTTCAAACTGTCTTTCGTCTGGTGGGTCATGGGGCGGCACTTGGCGGCAAATTTCCTGAGCTTGCGGCTCTAAAACTGGTAGTGTAGATAGCTATATAGGACGCAAGTGACCTCCTTCTACCAACTCAAATCTCACATGTTGGTTCGACTGAGCACCTTTGGTTTACTGTTTTGCATTGCTCTCGTTTCCTCAGTTAGTAAACTGTCTGTTGGCTCGCGCTCCGGGGTAAACACTTGTTTACGAGCTCATTATTCACAAAAGTTTTGTAAATTTCGTGAACAGCCCCATTCTTGGCAGAAAAACTCGTCAACCCGAACCCATCCCGGGGTGCCGTCCAGTCATCCAATCAATTACCTATCAGGCGTTTTCGCCTACAAGCCGATTATGTGGCAGGTGAGCCGCGCATACGCGAGACCGCCTTATTCCAGGAATGCTTATCCGCCAGTCCCGTTACCCCGCAATTTGTCATCTTGATGGTGGGATAGAGAGTAGAAAAGCAACGAAATACTTATGCAGGTTCTCTGTTGGTGGCGTATGTGGGATAATTCCATACATACGCAGCATTCATTTTGCGCGGTACACTTGAGAAATAAGCAATCCAGATCGTTCCAGAGTAGGTACTCCCGCTCTAGAGGTAATAACTCTTGCACTGACTAGTAGAGTATCGAGTGATAAATCCATGCATCGTGCTGTAAAGAGATCGTGGGATTTTGGCTTTGGTGTTGAAGTTTTCGAGAAGCGCAGTCTTCCACCTGTCAAAACGTCATTCCGGCGTACCCGGGACTGATTACTATTCCGCGTGAGTTAGTTGGTGATGGTGATGCTGTAACTATCTGTTCAGGTTTTGGTGTTGAAGTTGCATCGCAACACTTCTCAGTCAGATACATGATGTCTTTCCGACGTTTCCGGACTGATTCCCAGGCTGAAAGGCGGAAAATTCTCTCTTTCTAGCTGTATCATCCACCTCCTAAACCCATTCGCATAAACATTCAAATTACCCAAGTGCATCGTGCAGATCTAAATTCTCCTACTCCGATTGCCGAGTTCTCATGCTGCATATCGCGGGTATCTATCAGCATGGCAACCATGCTACGCACATCGTCCCTGACATCTGGCTCATCCCTGCGCAACCTGTCACCTTTGCACCGGAGATCGCTGCGAGGGTTGGGATTGCACATAATATAGGCATATTGCCATCCCATGGACAAACTCGACAATTCCATCATCACCAAACATCGTCGGGATATCGCATCATCCGATTGCCGCCAA
Source organism: Wilcoxina mikolae CBS 423.85 (assembly GCA_014904905.1). Classification (NCBI taxonomy): domain Eukaryota; kingdom Fungi; phylum Ascomycota; class Pezizomycetes; order Pezizales; family Pyronemataceae; genus Wilcoxina; species Wilcoxina mikolae. The sequence continues at coordinate 63,738 of MU122213.1, read as the reverse complement.
CTTCACAACGACTGCGCGGCGGAATATGCCGAGTGTTAATCTCTTCCTCACCCACCAAGCTAAGGCCGAAAAAGGATCATCTGCTAGACTCACCCCCTATATCCCCATGTCCACAAAACTCTACACATCTTTCTTCGACATCCCTTTCCTTCCTTCCTTCACTCCACACCACCACCACCACACACTCCTTCATCGTCATCGTCATCCGACCCGAGTCGCTCCTTTGAACTCGCCCACACTCTTTACCATACATATACTATACTAATAACCACCACCTTATTATCTCCTAATACCCACCACCGCCACCATGCGTTTCGCAACACTCTTCACCGCCACCGCGACCCTCCTCCTCGCCGCATTCACCACCGCCTCACCAGCCGAAGACACCACCTCCCTTGCCAACCCCATCTCCGCCCCCATCTCCGGCACCACAATCAAATCCGGCGTCGCCTTCACCATCGAATGGCTTCCCACCGCCGGCAAAACCGTTACCCTCGTCCTGCACAAAGGAAAAGACATCAAGAACCTCGACACCCTGGAAGTCATCGCTAGTAAGCCTTCCCCCCCTCCCCCCCCCTTCCTCCCGCTAACACAAAGAAACAGAGGACCTCCCAAACAGCGGTGTCTTCATCTGGGTTCCCTCAAAGGAACTCGCTGGCGACGCAGACTACGCTATCCAAGTCACCTCGTCAAACCCGAATACAAGCAACTACTCGGCACAGTTCAAGATCGACTCTAATGGCCCAGGGATTAAGGGTACTACTGTTGTTCCTAGCACTACCAGGAGTGTTGCTACACCGTCGTTTTCGGGAAGTGTTCCGACTTACACGGGAACTTCGGAGCCGAGCGCGTCGAGTGCGGTGGAGACGAAGGCACCTAACTCCGGAGCAGAGGGGGTGGTGGTGGGTTTCGGGAGTGTGGTGGTTGGGTTTGTGGGTGTTTTGGCAGGCGCGATGTTGTTGTAAGAGTAGCTGGAGGAGTAGCGAGGATGTGTATGTTAGATTTGAAATTTTTTGGAAATGCTGATTTTTGCGTGTGCGACTACGCGACGGTCTGGACCTGGTGGTGGAGTTCAGCGATGCTAAGCCCAAGCTACTGTGCGCGGGCTAGCCAGTGTTGAGGTCCGTGAGCTAAGACGCAGCGAATAAGTGTGGCTAGGGAAGGAACGTGCTACCCCACATGAATACAAACGGGAAATCTACTGAAACGCGATTGTTTCGAGTGATGCTCGAGCGAATCCACAATTCTCGCTCGCTCGAGGCCGAATTAGAGATGTGCTATGAAGCGCTTGGAGAGCCTCGGGCTGCGTGGTATGCCGGCTAGTGGCATTCGTGCTAGTCGCGGTTGGGCCGCAAAATTGTAGATCCGTTGGTATCTCCTCCCTCCCTTCCCCTAAAAAAAACAGGAACGATAGGATATCAACGTTCAGACCTGATGAGGGGACTACGTGTGTTTTATATTTGCGTAAGTATGGGAAGAAGAAGTGGTATGGGGGGTGGATGGGCTGACTTGATAAAGGGATTATGAGTGTGCGGGGAAGCACCATGTTGTGCCGTATACGCAGTCGGGGAAGTTGGTGAATCAGGAGTTGAATGATGAGGTGTCGTCGTTTTCGTGTGATGGGTGATGGCGGGGGTTGGGGGGTTGGAAGGTGGATAATTGGGGGGAGTGAGATGGAGATGGTGGAGAGTTGGATTGTTGAAGCCGTAACGTCAGGTGGAGGAGAAAACTCGTACAATTGTGTATATTCGTATCTAGAGAACTGAAGTAAAAGAGAAAAGGAGAAAAGGAGTAAAGGAACTAACTACATATCGTGAGTCACGTGCCATACGGCCGAGATCTTAGACAACACATGAACCATAATCTATGAATCCGTTTGACATGGATTGGTCGGTGTGGTTACTACGAATTCAAGGAACGACTTACGACGACAAAAAGAATAATGATAATAACAACGGGGCATCAGGAAGAACAGACAGTTTGAACATGAATAAAACAGCGGAATTCCACTGCTTTATGGCTTTGGCTAGTACCAACATTTTTGCCCCAGTTCCTGTGTCATTCCATCCTACCTCCACGCTATATATGTTTGCATAATGTTTCCCTAAATCTGATCAACATCGAAGTGAAGCAACACCTAACCCTACTCCACCTCAATGAAGCTCAATGAAGCACGGCGCCTATTATAATTACTCTAAGTATGTACTGCCTAATACAGCCGACCATATACTCTACGGCATGGTCTTTGCTTCACTTAGAATGCCAGTCGAGTTGGAGCACTTAATCTCCGTTGAGAGTGGATTTGGTAGTCCTCGGAGTTTCCCGCGAAGGTTCCAAAACTACCAAGTATAGTGAACAAAGCTTAAGTTATGTAGGTAACGCGAGGAACACCGTCATGCACCGGAACTGGCAAGATCGATACCAGTCACCAGAGGGGTTTTAACAGCCATATATTTTGAATGAAGGAGCGAGCGTACAGTCTCTGGTGCTATGACGCAATCCAAAGATTTTTATATGCCACAAACTTTGAGATGCAACACGGATGAGAAGGATTCTTGGTCGTGCGGTGAGAGCATGAGATCGGATCTAATCTAATCTAATCTTTCCCATCGAATCAATAAATACATGCTACGCTATTCGTGGAAAGACACTGATTTGTACTCTATGTAGATCGAGCACAAAGTTAGAATGTCCGTGATTAGCCGACAGCGGAGATGCTGCGGAGATGCAAAGATTAGATAAGATTTCGCAGAGGCGACAGATTAGATAAGATTTCGCAGCGGCGACAGATTGATCGATTACTCCGCACTCACACCGCTTATGACGGAGAAGCAGCCCGATGTCATAATCAGCCCATCCTGGGACATACGTGCTTACAGTGCGTTAGCGGGATTGAGCGAATTATACACACCATGTACATAATTGCGCATCGGGACGTGTGTTCGGGTTCACTAAACATAAAATAACATCCATCACGATAGTGATATATCCCGATGGCTATTTTATATCCGCAAATAGACTTTCAAACATATACCCAGTAATACGAAATGATACTATACACCCCCCTACTCTGCACTCTTCTCCGGTTTCCTTCCATACACCACATAGCTACACCACCACCACATCAGCAACATCCATCGTTGTCCGGGGGGGGACTTACTAGTAATTATAAACATGAAACCTCTTATCCTTCACTGCCTTGAACGCCTCCTTACACCTCCTATCCGCCTCCTCCTTACTCATCCCTAGCACCCTCGTGAACGCCGCCATTCCATAGGCCGGCATGCCCGTCTCACTAACCAGCAACGTCATCGCCCCCGCCTGCTTCATCGTTTTGTCCTTCGGCCACGGGCCCCAGGGCTGCTTCGTAGTGTACACCACCACATCCTCAAACCCTGTATCAATCAAAAATTTCTTTAAATCCTCACCAGTAACGTGTTTTGGGCGTCCCATTATTCCCAACGCCTCTGCGAGTAGCTCGCAGAAGGTTTTTACCGGGTGGTTGTCGGGCATCGTGTTATCGTCGGAATGGATCACGCCGCCGAGTTCCGCGAGTTCGATGTACCCGCCGGGTTTAATGCATCTGAGGGGTGAGTGAGAGTTTTTGGGGAAGGGGAGGGACGCACTTATATGCCCGCTCCAGAAGTTTGGGCCACCCGGTGATAGATTGTGCGACGTTGCGAGCATGGATGAAATCGAAGGAGTCGGGTTTGTATGTCCATGGTTGTTCTGCGTCGTCCTAGATACGGATGTTATTTGTGCGCTACGGGGGAAAGGGAGGGAACATACGACTTCGAATTTGCAGTTTGGAGGAACCCAGCCTGGTTGGGTGGGGCTGTGGGTGTATGTTGGTTTTGCGTTGTTGGGGGGAGGAGTAAGACGTACCTTAAGTCTGTACCGATGACTTCGGCGGAGGGATACCGATCGGCCATGCTACGCGCTGTTAGTTGGGCGTGGGAATCCCGGGAGGTGGAGGTACGTACTCGATTGCCCAGATTCCGGTTCCGGTGCCGACGTCAAGGATCCGCTGCGGGTTCTTTAAGGGGGCTTTGTGGAGTTGGCGATCTAGTAATAGGAGCATGACTTCGTGGTGCATATCCAGCCTTGTATCGTGCTCGTTTAGTGGTTGAATATGAGAGGGAGGGGCAGCGTGAGTACCGGTTTAGCTCTGTCTCGTCAGTGGGAAAGAGGTTCTTGTCGGCTCCGAAGTAGGTGTGGTAGCGGCGACCTGTTGGGCGTTAATTTGTGGTGTCTGTCGGGGGTGTTGAGGGAGATTCAAACCATTTTCTTCGATGTAGTCATTCAGGGACGACGTTAAGCTTGCGGTACTGGTGTCATAACTAGAGATTGACGTTAGAAATGGCTACGCGGAAGAGAAACATTGGCGTAACATACCCGGAAGAAGCATAATCCGAATGATCATCATCTAACTAACCCGCGCCCGTGTCAGCCGCTACATCTTCTCCCCTTACTCGGTATCTTACCACCGCAGGATCAACCTCAATATGGGGACTCTCCTGTGCCATTTTCGCGTAGTCGTATGTTGCAAGATCGAGAATCGAGAAGATGTGGATGGGAGGAAGACGCCTTTTTCTACGTTGGTCGGGTATATAAATAGCCGATCATATGACGATCTGCCGTGCAGGGTTGATCGCGGTTTTGTAGACGCGGGTGGATGCTAAACAAAGCTGTTAAGACGCGGGGATATGGGCAGGGAAGAACTGTCCGCGGAGGATATACCCGGGTACTGGGGTTTGGAGAATAAACAGCATGTGGGATTCTCCACTCATTGGCGAGTTTGGTTCTCTAGTACCGAGCTCGCGAGCTCGTATCTACGCGGTAAACTCGCATTCTGGATAAATTGAGGTTGTCGGATGGGGGAGGTCATAGGGAATGCCGTGGTAGTGTTTGCCTTCAAATAATATTGACCTACATACTTATGCATCTTATATATCTTTGCAGCGACCGCCGCCAGCTCTGACGTAGTTGCCCACACTTGGTATGTGCACCCTGCAGGAAACCGGCGGCTGTAAATCGCTGTATCTGATGATAAGTCACCGGCAACATCTCAATAGAGCAGGAAGAACATTCAGAATCATAGGTGCTCGATACAACATTGGGTAATCGGGTTTGCAGTAGGTGATTGGCTTGATCAATTGATGAATTTTTCTCTCTCAGTTTTATCGAAACCTTGGAAAGAAAAGTTAGGATATCGAAACCCCATACCATGATATTTACACCTCTCGGGAATAAAGGCTGAATCTCGATTGGTCTATGAAATTTTGTAGGAAGCCTGAGTCCGTATGTACTCTACTGTCGGCAGTTGTTTCCTCCATGATTTTTAATTTGGTTCGGTTGGTTAATTCTGGCGTATACAGAAAATCCTCGATCATGGCTCGGTTCAAGAAATTTCGAAAGATGCGGACGGAAGAGAAAAGAAAAACCAAGTGAATTATCATCTAGAGACAAGATGAAGTCAAAGTCGAGCAAGAGTAAAAGAAGCAAAAACTGTCTGTCTACACAATGCCAAGGCGGAGCCGCATGGAGCCGCACTGCACCCCCTTTTTCCAAATGCGGCTCTGCTGACGACCGTATTCACCTGAATTATCACTCGAACTATCTTGCAGTTCTGTAACCCTAACCCCACAGATGTGGCCGAGAATCACCTCACCTCCATTTACATATCAAAGCAGAAAATCAAGAGACGAACCCTGAAACCAAATGCATCTATGATGTCAAGCCAAATCCCACATCCTATCTATGCCCAGCATCCTGGGCACCCGCGAATCTCCTGTCCCTCCAGATCTCGATCCCCGCCGTGAGCACATTTCCCAAACTTCACCAGGTGTCTTCAGCATTCATGGGGGTATAAGTAGGCCAGAAATAAACCAAAAAACACCACATCAGCGATTGAAACATGGTCCATCCATCCTCAGTGTCCGATAGAAAACGACGATCCGTAGCCGCTTAACCTCTTACAAGTATCCGCCCGTAAATGCCTATCAAACGTGAATGTAAGCCACTTGTGGAGCGGCACGACACGGGCATCCTACCTTCAAGTTCTTTTCCAACCGACAAACAATTGCGGCGTGAACTGCGTCCTTATATTCACTGTCATTTAAGCTCGTTGATGCCGATGGGGTTCCTGGGTTGAGTCCTTGCAAGGAGTTTAGGCCATCGATACAATTCGAGACTGCAAGCCCATACTCGAGGCCTGCAGAAGCAAGTAGCTCGCCGATGAGTTGCTTGGCAGTTTGATAGTCGATATTATCAGTATCCGTGACTTCGGAGTCGGTATTTTGGGGTTGTTGTGTTCTGAGCTCTTCAATAGGGTGTTCAAACCAAAGTTCCACAAGGACTATACCAAGTGAAAAGAGGCTTTTTTCAACCGGTACCACTAACGCAGAGGTTGTCGATTGTTGCAGCGCCTCTTGATGCAATGAACGTAGGGCCGCCGTCTGAAGGGACTGAGTGTTTGCAAAATCTCCACGAACAAAAGGCTGGTCTATTATTGGCTCTAGGTGGTTAATTCTTTTGCCACCTTCTCCGTAACGCAGCCCGGCCTTTTGAGGAAAACAGATATCTTGTTTCCCCCAGCTTTCACTCAACCACTCGCTCTTATGTAATAGCACCACCGCGGTTGCAAGTTGCACACCCAGTTCCAAACGTGCCCTGTGGGAGATCAATCCAGGCTGCAGAAGTCTGTCGAGTGATACGAAGTTTCGAAAGTGAGAATATGTTGGTGTCGAGGGTGGCCAGATGCGGTGCCACCCGTTGCACTCATCGCCAAGAATACCCATACAAGCTTTTGTGTGTTCCTCCGAACATTTCTTGAGAGCAGCGCAAAGGTCGTCAATCTGATTTTCGGCGGTATTGATGATTGTCGGTGGTGTAGGTTGCGGGGGTGTCGGGGGAGCCGGCTCCGCGAATGAAACTTTTTTCCTCGTCCTGCTTAGGCCCCTGGAAAACCGCCACGAGGTTAGATGTTAATGAAAATGGGGGTATAGATTATGGTACGTGCGCTGTAATTGCGAACTTGGTGATAGTCCGCCTGAGAGTTCCTTTGACCTTGCTTTGCTTGTTTGGGTCTTGCGGCAATGATGGATCAGTATTTACATCACCCCGTGTTTCCTCTTCTTGATTATCGGGGCTATGTATTCGATCCGTCGGATGTTCACATTCCATCGGTTTGCACTCCGCTGGTTCAAATTCTAAAGAACGCCAATCCCACGGAACAATAGTCTTATCCTCCTCCGAATCAAAGTGAAATAGAACTTCCAACCGTAGACCACTTGGAATGCCTTGATGGATTTGATCAACTGTGATCATCCGCAGAGGTAGACTCGCAATATGGGCGGCTCGACAAGGGCAATTATCATCGCGAAACCGCTTCCGGAGGACACCATAAAGATTCGTTGCGTGATCTCGGATACGGCAATAATTTTTGGCAACTGAAGATCGTGGGTTGGGTATGTAGGCCGTGGTTCGCGGTCGTTGCATCGTCAAGGATAGAAGGTCCGCATTGATTTTGTTGATCTCGTTCAGTATAGCATCGTGCTTTCTCTGGTCAAGAATGAATTTGATTTTTCTCCATTGCCGCTTCTGATGCTTTCGATCGAGCAGCATCGGCTGTGGATGTCAGTGGCTAGCTATAAAGTGAACCATTGGAGACGCAAATCCCTATACCTTAGAATTGTCGTCCAGACCGATGCCTTTCCTAAGATCTTCTAGCGATGAATTCAAGGCTGCCACTGCTTCCGTAAAAGATTTTGCCGCGTTATCACCTAAACATTGCTTGAGCCCTTGCTGAAAGTTTGAATCTTCCCATCCCTCCCCGCACACGAGTGCGGCCAATTGCTCGGCCGAAACCATCCCCTCGAGGAGAACCCCGCAAGTATTCTCGAACTTTGACTTCTCCATCTGAAGTTCCCGGATGAGACGTTTCAGAACTCCTTCATACTTACAAATTTCCTTGACTCTTTGTGCGGCGTCCAGGTAAAAAGCTAATCCCCCTACCACAAGTGGGAATATCGCCAATGCTAAACCAGCTGTCTCGATACCGGTGACCATTGTGTTGCTCGCGGGTTGTAGGTTGGGCGATCGAAGTATGACACGAGCCTCCGTGCAACCCCTCTTTGACGTGGCGTGCATGTATGCACGGTAATCGCATCTGATTGGGTCGAATAGTTTCCCCACCTTTCAAATCGTTACTAATATAATCTTCCTTCCCTCGACATCAGCTCTTTTCGCCTTTGAAATTTGATTTCCATTGCTCTATAGCCTGTGTCATCGGTATAGCCATCTCATCGGATATCATCATGCCTCCATATACAAGTTACGATGCGGATATCAGCTCTTCATTCCGGATGTGTGTGCAATCGTTCAGGCGGCTCTTCAGTTTATTAGAAGAGAGCGAATCCGGTGAGAATTTCGCAAGCCGCCTTCGGGATGAGACGGGCAGATTCAGAATTTGGGCCGAAAATGCTGGTGCCCATCGAACCGGTCGGGTTTCGTTAGATCATCGTCTTCGCGAGGCATCGAATATGAAGAGAATGATCATAGATCTTCTGGAGGCCCTCGACGAAGATTTGCAGAAAGGTATCATCATCTGACGAACCTGGAGCACTATGGAGTTAACCTAACATTACTCTAGGCATTGCAATCGTGTCAGGTCTTGATGAAATGGAAACTGAAGATATGGAATCATGGTCGTCAGACTCCTCGATATCCTTACAAGAGAGCGCAGATCTTGTGATTGCGTCCTTGCCGGAGACCGACGACAACAGAGCGACCATCCACCCAGTCAGCAACTTGGAGGAATGCTTTATCGATATAACCCACGTGATTACATGCCTGTACGACTTCTCCATCTCCATCCAGAATCCTGCCCCCAGAGATCGACTGCAAAAATGTTCCAACATTGATGTTTCTCATTTTGAATATTGGGACATCATGCATGTTTCACATAAATTTCAAGATGCAGACGATAATTTGATAAATCGCCTTGGGAAGGCAAATACTAGACGACGTCAGCTACTGATGTACCATCGAAACCATCATCAGAAGATCGCTGGTCCTCCTGTATATTTGCTACCCGAAAATAACCAAATGAACTTAAGCGCAAAGGAAGACTACCACATTAGCGATAGCAAAGATGATGCGATGGGTATTGAGGAAGAAGTAAAGTTGCAGGAAGACTTCGAACATCATGAATACTCCATCGAAGAAAAACCCGAGACCGTTTTTACTGGGATTTCGGGCCAACAAACTCAGACTACGGTATCCACATACGTGCAGCGATTACGAGATCCAGACCCCATCGACTCGCGATCAGAAACAGACCAATCCCGGACATCTTTTGCTACCTCCACTGGCGGGAATCAGAGTCTCTCTGTCCCCTCTCCGCCGGATGAGGAAAATTCCCTCAATGGGGAGCCTTTCCAGTGCAGTTACTGCTTTTGCGTCATCAAAATTGATAATCGCCGATCCTGGATGTAAGCCTCCTACATGACCCCTAATCCTAGCCTGCTAACCCCTACCTTCCGCAGGAGACACGTGTTTCGAGATCTGCGGCCGTATATTTGTACATTCAACGATTGCCCACGATCTAACTATCTATTTGAAAGCCGCACAGACTGGTATCAACACGAAACCGAACTTCATCGAAGGGAGTGGCACTGCAAGGCTTGTGAGAAAACAATTTCGTCCCACTCTGCTTTCGAAAAGCACCTGCAAGAACTACACCCTAGCCTAACAAGACCGGAACAACTGCAAACTATGATCAATAGATGCGAAAGACCAATTCAATCTGCACAAGCGTGCCCCTTATGTCCAGAGGAACTTCCTCCAACTCGTTTCCAGCGGCATTTAGGGCAACATCTGCAACAGGTTGCACTGTTTGTGTTGCCAAGGCCAGAAATAGAGGATGACAATCTGGGCTCTGAAGGTGCGCTAGCTGGTAGTAGGGATGAAGAGACTGAGAGTAAGAGCAAACTTGAGTTTGCGTCAATGTGTTCCGCTGAGAGCAGTGACCAAGCGACCGGGGACGGCGGCGAGCCAGAAGCTGTGTCAATTGACTCGGTAGACTGCAGAGACGAAGTAACTGGGAACAAAAGCGAGCCAGAACCTGCGCCAGCGGACTCAAGCGGCCCCGGGGATGGTAGCTTAACCGCGGCGGATCAAAATCAGAAGGATAATGCGCAGCATCTAGCTCAGCAAGAGGCTGAAAGAAACGCTGATTCCAACCCTATTGAAGCCAAAAAAGAAAGCACTCCAAGGGAAAAAACCCCTTTCTATTTCAACCTGTCTAAGCCGGTGTTGGTCATAGGAATTGATTTCGGTACACGGTGAGCGAATTTGCTGTTTCGTTGCCCATGTGCGAAGTGAAGCTAGTACTAACTTTGAGGCTTATTGAAATTATGGAATAGTGATACGAGCGTGTCATGGGCTATAGCAGACAGAAGACGAGAAGTCCATATTATTGAGAACTGGCCAGACCCACAATGTCGCAACCGAACATCGCTTGAAGTCCCAACTGCGGTGACGTACAACATCCACGATCCGAGTAAGCTAATCAGTTGGGGATTTCCTGCAATCAGGAGGCAGGGACCTAGAGATGGCAAGGAATCAGAGCCGTTTACACGCTTTAAACTTCTTCTTCAGGAATCGGAAAGAATGCCCGAGATAGAATCTAACTCGGAGTTGGGTACACTGTGCAGACTCATGAGAGAACACGGCAAAACGGTTCAGGATATCACGGTTGACTACCTGCGCTGCATCTGGAGCTACACAATAGAACAACTAAATGCCATCACGAACGAAGATTTCCAAGCAACTGATCATATGCGAGTTATTTTAACCATACCAGCAGTATGGACCCCCAACACAACCATAATGATGAAGGAGTTGGCCGTTAAGGCGGGACTGCCAAGAAGTATGGATCTTTTGCCGGAGCTGGAAGCAGCGGCGGTGGCGGGTCTAAGAGATACGGCGGAGAAGGCTGAACTGCAGAAGGGTGACATCATTACCATTTGTCATGCGGGACACATTACATGCGTGGGTTTAATTGAGTTTTCGTGGAAGCGGTTGCTGATTCAACGCTATAGGAAGTCATTACTTACAAGATTCACGGGATGCAACCTCTGATAGTGAAGGATTATCTGTGGCCGGAAGATGACTTTTGCGGTTCAATTTACATCGGTATCCCCCTAAAAGGATATGATGAAGCTATAAGCTTAGTTAACGTACAATCCGGTAGACAAAGCCTTCGAAACATACATCAAGACTTTAGTCGGGCCGACACAATACAATGCTCTTCGTGAAAGAGACAAAATATACATGATGACAGACTTTGAACTTGGGATCAAACTATTATTTCAGCACAATACACAAAATCAACATCACGTGATCGATTTACGGGGTGTAAGGGATGATATTCCCAACGGTATCCACGATGAGTCAATAACACTCAAGCAGTAAGCGTTTGCTGGACGAATGCCTATCAAAATGCAATAACACTGAAGGCCCGTGCAGGAAAGAACTGGAGAAAGTTTTCCGTCCGACGTGTCTCAAAGTTCAGCGGCTTTTAGAACGGCAACTCTCTGGCGTTTCAGATCAAGAAAAAACCAAGGCAGTGCTTCTTACAGGGGAATTCGGGGAAAGTGTATATTTTTTCGAGCATCTCAAGGCACGATTTTCAAAGATGGGGGTCAAGATATTGAAATCGGAGAGGTCATCTCTTGCATTCCCGCTGGCTCAATTCGAACATTCTGACCAACAGAACCAGGGCATGGGCAGCTGTATGCCGTGGAGCAACTCATTGGGGCCTCGAGCGCTATTGCCCGCGTATCATTGAATCCAGGAGGTCACGATACAACTACGGTATCAGCAGATGGCTCGGAGATATTGATGGACGCGGGAGATTTTTGGATAGCGATAGGATGAGCGAGATTGACTGGCTATTGAAAAAGGTATGTAGCGTGGGTTGTTATATATACTTGCGTTCCATGTCCCAGCTGAGCGTGGTTGTCTGGTTGAGACGAGGAAGATGTTGAACTTCTCGCATCTTCTATGATATTATTGGGATTTCTTCCTGGTTGTAATAACAAATGGCTAACTGGAGAAGGGGGATGAGATCCTGGATGGTCACAAAATTGAATTGAACTGTTACCGGACTACGAGTGTCGCATTATTAGACTTTGGATCCCGCAGATTCTACGACGCATTCTTGTACTGCGGCAACGATGAGCCACCTCAGCATGTCACCGATGGTGATTGCCCAATTTTCGCTGACAATTGCGTATGCTTACTTGACATTAGACGTTAAACCCATTGGGTACCTACCGTGGGAGGGGATTGCAAAAGGATCCGATGGCACGAGAAACAAGTCGAAGTGGAGGGAAAACCGATTTGGAAACTCAAGTACACAGTGGTGCTTACTATGGGCCCTGCTATGATGGAATTAGGTGCGATTTATCAAGGCAAATGTGTGGGGATGGTGGAGCTGCCCTATGAAAGCGCTGAAACTTAAGTCTGTGTCTAATCCAGGACCACCCTATTTTTTCATTTGTTGTGATGATATAGGTTAGTGGTTCGGCTGGGTCTTAGTCTCATTTTTTTCAGTTGCATATGAGATTGTTTTTATACCTATGTGCTCGCATATCATCGGGAGTGTAGGGATTTCTCAGTCAGTGGGGAGTGTGCTTCAGGAAGCAGGAGTACTCGAGTAGGCTAATTGAGACAGAGGTACAGTCCTCCCTACCCCCGTTGATCCCTACCGCAATAAGTACCTTTGAATACTACATAAGTACCTATGTGCAGTACTTCCTGAGTCCTAGCTATATCGCTTCAATTGTACGCTGTTCCGCTTCCCCTTGCTCGTTGTCTCGCACCAGATGTTACCTGGGCAACATAACCCTCAGCCCTAAATCGCTGCGCGGTGCTGAGGTTTATGTTTCTTGCTCTGGTGGCGAGACAACGTTCTCTGGTTGTTATGTTGTTTTCAACATTTGGTCCAATGGACTTCAGCCTTACGTCGAATTGATTTCTTGGCATGCAGCTGCAAACCTGCTCAATACTTGCGGAAATTAAGCTGAAGCCTGGATTCAGGGCGAAAAATGCTGCGCCTTGCTCTCATGCCTAGACTTTTTCTCCTTGCGTGCAGAAAAAAAAGATTGGGGAAGAGGGAGCTGCGCCTTCTGTCTATGCCCCGCTCAGTTTTCATTCCCGATAGAGAACTCCCCAACCGTCACAGTTGACAGAGGCAATCTTCGAACCGCGGTTTTTCCTAGATCATAATGGACGGTATCTCAGTTGCGGTGTCGGTCGCGGGTCTGGTCCAGGTTGCGGCAAAGATCGTGGGTTTCATTTCTAACATGGCGGAAGCTTCCAGCACCGCGCGAAACGTACTTGCTGAGGTCCATGAATTCCAAATGGTCTTTTATCAGCTGCAAGACTTTATCAACAATTTCACTGAGGATACTGACTCGGAGGATCGAAAGTCAATGATATATGTTAATTAGCTGGTCGCCACCGTCACGGGCTGCGTTTGCGCCTTCACCGAACTTAAAATGGTGCTAAAAACCGACTCGGATCAGTCTATGGAATAGAGCGAAATGGGCACAGAAAGATCAGGATTTCCGGCGGATTCTCGATAACCTGCAGAAGCATAAATCTTCACTGAATCTAATGCTGACGATATATACCTGATTTGTAACCACATACTAAAAATCAGTCAGGACAGGCGGACTAATATTTTACCGTAATACAACAGTAAATCAACACAGCAAGCACAATACCATTCGGCACAGTTAATGCAGCTCATGGACACGATTCTGAGGTCGGATCCAAATATTTCTGCGCGCATGGCAACTTTCGATCTCCAGCCTGACGATAGTTTACGATTCGACACGTCCTCGATCCACTCCGTATCAACTTTTCCAACCGCCGCAAGTCTACGGACATCTCGAGTATTTTCCTTCGATCGAACTCTCACCAAAACCCGGGTTTATAAAAACGTGATCGGGAATGAGTCAACAAATTCCTTTAAGACCATCGTCACATCTGAATCTAAGTGGTTACAGCTCAGTGGATTGAGTCTGTCACAAATATCAAGCATCGCTGTCACCTGCCTGCCTGTATATATATCCGAAGTGCATCGGAGTTATTTTTTTGATCTTAAGGAAGCCAAGACCAGCGATGGGTCGATGGTGCTTCACGACGCTGCTGCTAACGGCCATGCCGCGATGGTCCGGCTACTCATCGAGACCTTAGGTACGAACAAAGAAGACAAAGACAACAAAGGACGGACGGCATTACATTTGGCTGCTCGCAATGGGCATGATGCTACTGTTAAGCTGCTAATCGGACTTGGTGCTGATAAGGAAGCCAAGCACAGTAACGGAAATACGGCGCTACACTTTGCGGCAGTCAACGATCGCCATACCACCGTTCAGTTGCTTATCGAATGCGGTGTTATTGACAAGGAGGCCAAAATCGATATTGGCTGGACTGCACTACACCTCGCGGATCTAAAGGGACCACCTCATGCATACGGCCGAGCCTGTTAGGGGCGTGGGCGCGCCCAAAGTCCACGCCTAACAAGGAGCAAGCTGGGCTCACACCCACTCAGCCTCACCACTAGCTGGGCTTGCACCCACTGAGCCTCACTCCCACTGATCAGAGTTTCTCCTTCACAAATTAATTATTTGTAATTTGAGTTTAACACTGATTACAAAGTAATGTATACATGAAATATGAGACATTCAATGCTCTTTCACCTCCCAGTTTCGAATATGAAATATTTTTAATACTGGTGAAGCTGCTGTAGAAACACACCAATTTTCACAGTTTTTTAAGGATTTTTCTAAAACCACTCAATCAGTTTAAAAGATATGGAAAATCAGAGATCAAGAGGAAAAGAAGCATTGAATTGTACATATTATATATATACATTATGTTGTGTTCAAAGTTGAACTCACAGATATACAGAATATTTCAAAAGATTTACTGTTTAATATTGCTAACTGTATTACGTAGTGCTTAGTGTAGCTGTGTTATTACATCTGGTAAATGATTTCTATCTGATGCTGAATAGCACTTGAAATGAGTGACTACTCATGAAGTAGTATAATATGAAAACCTAAGGTTATTGGATCTTATATAGAGTAACAATTTCTTCTGACATCAATAGAAGTAATGGTTTGCTTGTATCTGTTACGGGGATATGTAATGGCGGTGCCAGGTGCACTTGGCTCTCAAGCGCACTTGGCTCCCAAGCAGACTTGGCCTTCTCAAGTGCACTTGGCCGCCGGGGCCGGGTAACCTCCCTTCATATATAATCACCTCGTGAAGTGCTTTTGCCACGCCAGCGATTATCTTACTTCATACCGAATATACTACTCTATCACTAATTCCCATTTGCAACCGTATCTACGCATATCAATCCATACGAGGACGTACGTCCTTACACTATAATCGCTTTTTCAGTCACCAGATACGTTTTGCTCACGGAACTTCGTGATCTCCTAACTTTTTCGACGCGTCACGACACGTACACCAAAAACAGACGATCAGTCAATTACACTCAATTGCACCCCAATGCCTCCAAAGAAGTCAATTAGAGGTCAATTACGCGTCACTGACGATCGCAAAAGCGAGGAAACTCTGCAGGCACCGATGGCTAGCAGCCAACGGGCTCTAGTCGAAGATACCGCCGCGATCAATGATAATCTCGATGCCGACGACAAAAATCCGAATCCCGACGATGGAGATCTCAATCCTGAGTGGGAAAATGCACCTGTCAGAGACGACGATGATGACGACATCGACTTCTCATCAATGATTACCGAAGATGATCATTGCGACATGGCCACCCAGAATCGATTGATGCTGAAGCTCCTTTTCAAGCAACAAGCCGAAATGCGAGCCGAACGACGGGCCGAACGCGACACGAGAGCAGCCGAACAAGTGGAATGGGGCCAGGAGAGAGAACCAGCTCGGGAACGAGAGGCTGCTAGAGAGCGAGCCGCGGGGCAGGAGTGCGGTAAGTCCGGAATCTTTAAGATGGTCGACCCTGAGCGATACTGCGGAGGCACCTCCGAATTGGATAACTTCATCAGTGTTCTCCATGGAAATTTCGACTCTCACCATCATCATTTCCTGAACGGGACACCGGATCAAGTCATATACACACTAAATCTACTTGGCAGTTGGAGCGGCCATAAGGATCCTTCGCAACGGAAAACGAAGATGGAGGACCCAGTCACTTGGGGCCAAAAGTTACAGATTTCGAACCACCCTGCCATGAACGATTTCAACCTTTTCGTTGAGCAAATCCAAAAGACGTACGGCAACCCCGACCACGTACTGAACGCAGCTATGTGAGCCTACCGTGAGTTCAATCAGGCATTCCACGACCAGGATGAACCAGTACGGGTATGGGCAAACCGGCTCCGTACCTTGTGGCGAGAAGCCAAATGGGACGAATAACAGGACCCTAGGAGGTTATACGAAATGGCCTGGACAGGGATGAAGCCTGGGTTACGATCACAGATTAAACCCTTGACGACAAACGGGAGGTTCAGTAGCATTGACGAGCTCTTCGACCAAGCAGCAGCCGCGGAGTTCCAACCCGGGCTGGGAAGGGCGAACGGGAGACAACAACAACAACAACAGCAACAGAAGCAGCCTACCGGCAGTTCCGGCGGCAATGGAGAATCGTTCAAACGAACCAACAAGAAACGTAATTTCAGACCGTCAATTTCCGAGCCTGCCGAGACAACTTCCAGTTGAAAGACCACTGGCAGCGGCGGTGGCAAACGTACCGACTTACCTCCGGCACCATGGGTCTCGAGAGAGGTTCTCAACAACCGCCTCGCCAATAAGAAGTGCATCCGCTACAACGGCAGCCACTTGACACACACGTGCCCACGATACAGTTGGGCCAACTTTCAAGACAAAGACAAATTGAACCCCGGCGGCAGCGGCCCCGGCGGTTCCACCGGCAGGGGCTACCAAGTCAAGCGACAACGGTCGTTTGATACCCAGCAGGCAAAAAACTAGTCTACCTCTCCCGGTACCTGGTTCGGCGAGAGAGGGTGGACCAGACGGAGCTGGGGTTGGAGAGGCTGGGAGCGTAGGCGCTCATGGCGACGTTGGACGGAGTGCAGGCACACCGAATTTCATTAAGATCAAGAGTTATTTTGGAGAGCCCAAGAGCTCACATGTCGAGTCAGTACCTGTGTGGCACTGAGCGACCAGATTCAGCACATATCATACACGAAGTACTTGCCTGAGATGTTCACGGCGAAATGCATCTCGTACAAGCTCTCATCGACTGTGGAGCAACGAGTATCTTCATGACGCCCTGGCTGCGAAGACGGCTCGGCATACGGGATGAATCAGCATTTATCGCAACCTCGGGCCTCGACAGCCGCGAGATGATGTCTGCAAGAGAAAGGAGAAAGGCCACTCTCTCGGTTCAGTAGTTAAAAGCTTGGCACCGGTTGACGAATCGGATATCTTAATTGTGCCCATTAAGGCATACGACTTCGTTTTGGGATTACCTTGGTTCAAGGTCCGAAACCCGGAGATCGACTGGTAAGCCAGTCGACTCACGTCCTTGCAAACACCGAGTGGGCCGCAGGCCACCACCATGGATGACAATCGCGATGAAACCCCGTACACGGATACCAACGGAACTTCGCAGGGGGCGGTGGAAAGCCTCTGGACATTTATTTCCTTGGAGCAACCGCATTCAACGACCTTCTTGAGAGCAATGAGGTCGACGATGCATTCGCCCTATGATTTGGGGAGTGCACCGGGCTGCTGGGAGCATCATTATGGAGCGCTACCTCAAATTGGAAACTCCGATGCTGGATGGGCGAGCAGCAAGCAGTGGAGGTATTTGCGGCAGACGAGTTACACAGTGAAGGTGCTTGAATGACTGCTACCGGCTCGCCGAGTCACGAAGCGAGTACTGGACGGCGGGGGTTCCCATTTAGGATAAGTCGTTATTATAAGGGCTCCTGGATTTCAACCTTCGCTTCCATCTCAGGGTTATGAGCACAAGCTAACGAGTACAGATGGAGCTTCGGCGCCTGAAATGGTGCCTACAGACGATTGTGGTCATATACCAGCCAAATATAAGGAATTCGTTGAGGTCTTTAGTAAGGCCAAGGCAGAGAGGCTGCCACCGCACCGGTCAATTGACCATACGATCGACCCCGAGCACTAGCTGCCATATGGGTGTATCTATTACCTGTCAGAGATTGAGTTGAGAACTCTAAAGGCCTAAATCGAGACAAACCTGGCCAATGGTTTCATCCAGCGGTCATCATCACCGGCGGCGGCGCGGATACTGTTTGCAAAGAAGAAGGACGGCGGCTTGAGGCTCTGTGTGGACTGCTGAGCTCTCAACGTGGGTACAATCAAGAATCGGTACCCCCTTCCATTGATCTCAGAGATGCTTGACCGTGTTGGCGGTGCCTGGATATTTTTGAAACTTGACCTTCGCGGAGCCTATCACCTATTCACATTAAGGAAGGTGACCAGTACAAGACTGCATTCCGAATCCGATACGGTCAGTTCGAGTACAGGGTCGTGCCATTCGGCTTGACGAACGCACCGGCTACCTTCCAGGCTTACATCGACGATTGCCTGTGACCCTATATTGACGACTTTACCGTGTGTTACCTCGACGACATCCTGATCTACTCCACCGACGAGAAGGAGCATGACGAAAACGTGCGGAAAGTACTGCAGCGGCTGCAGAAGCTTGGCCTCTATTGCAAAGCGGAGAAGTGCCAATTTGGAGCCTCGGAGGTCGGCTTCCTCGGTTTCGTCATCAGTGCCGAGGGTGTCAGCATGGAAGCGGAACGTATCTCTACGATCGAAGATTGGCCGACCCCCAAATCCGTGCGGGACTTGCAGGTTCTGCTTGGGTTCACGAACTTCTATCGGAGGTTCATCCGGAAATATGCCAAGGTAAGGGCGCCCATATCGAACTAGCTAAAGAAGGTTACAGGAAAGACAAAATTGGAGTGGCCAAGAGACGCAGAGCTCGCCTTACGGAAGCTGAAGAAAGCCTTCGCTGCAGCACCGATCTTGCAGCACTTCGACCCGGCCAAGCCGATCATCCTCCAGACTGACGTGAGCGGCTTTGCGATTGCAGACATCTTGAACCAGTACGATGGCTTCGGAACCCTTCGGCCAGTCAATTTCTACTCTCGAAAATGCTTTCCAGCTGAGCAAAACTATGACACGTACAATCGGGAACTTCTCGCCATCGTCGAGACCTTCAAGCAATGGCGGCACTATTTAGAGGGCGCCCATCACAAAGTTCTGGTGCGGTGTGACGACAAGAACCTTGAATATTTCCAAACGTCCAAAGTGCTCTCACGGCGACAAGCTAGGTGGTCGGAAATTCTCTCGGCATATGACTTCACAATCGAGCACCTGTAAGGTACGAAAAACCCCGCCAACGGCCCATCGAGACGGCCCGATTATGAGATCGGCTACGAGAAGCCTGTCGGACGGCTTTTGGCGACGCTGGCAGTCGAACCCTACGATGACCTCCTACCGGCGATAAAGAAGGCTCAGGCTACGGACCCATTGGCGGTCGACGTCTCGGGTAAGCTAGTCGATAACCCAATAGACACAGCCATAGCCAAAGCCAAATCCAAAGCCAAAGCCAAAGCCAAAGACGTCAACCAATGGAGTGTCGTCACTGGAGCTCTGACCTACGAAGGGAGGATATATGTCCCCGCGGACGATGCTCTCCGCGGTAAAGTGATAAGTCTCTTTCATGACAACCCCGAGTCCGGTCACTTTGGAGCTCTTAAACTGCTGAGCTAGTCTCTAGGGATTTCTAATGGCCTACAATGGATGCGTACATAAGGAAGTACGTCAGCGGCTGCGAAGTAAGTCAACGAGATCAAATGCAAGTGCACCGAGAAGCCTGGGAGCGAACGAGAGGTCAATGGCTACGCTATTGGTCTTCATCACCGAATGCACCGAATGCACAATCAGCTGCAATGAACGATCAATAGAGTCAACCGCACCCAGTGCTAGCGGTAGAGAGCCAGCCAAATCAGCAATCGAGATGCCAAGCTGCGCGGAATGTGAACCGGCTGCAACCCTTAATGGACGTATGAGAAGGCTACCGCGTTGGAGCTTCAGAGCCGAGAGCGCGGACGCACCTAATTACATGGCTTGACTTTAGGGTGTGCACCCTACAGCTAGGCTCGGAAGGGCATGGTGTGTACAAACCCACTACTTTCGTGGATTCGGAAGCCGAAGGCATGGAAATCGGAGATTTGCTGCCTTAATGCACAGGAGCGGAAGCATACTTGGCTACTTTGTGAGTACGACCATATGGCACACTTACGAGTATGATACCGCAACTCGAACGAGCATGTACGAATGCATGTCGACATATGATGACTGCAATCGAGGGCCGAACGGGGCCGGAACAAGTCAACCACCACTGGAATGGCAACGGAAAGTCGAATCCCAGTAACCAATATACGAGTCAACCTGGAGCCAATCAGTGAGACGCATATGATCAATGCCGAGAGCGGAGGCTATCACCGATAAGGTCTGCCGTGTGCTTGGTTATACGAAAGCACAGAGACATGGAATTGGAGAAATTATACGAATCCGAGAGCTCTCAAGAGCAGCTATGGCCAAGATAAGTACATCATGCAATTATGCTAGTTGACTGCTGCAGAGATGCGATACCGGCCACGACGGCCGTACCCTCAGATGACGTTCACGAACGCGTTGTGAGAGAAAACCCGTGAAAAGGATTCTCGCACGGCAGCAACCAATAGGAAGCTGCAAAAGTGCGGCTTCGTTTCGAGGAGCATTGGGAGGGAGTACCCCCAGCGAGATGATGCTTGATTGGCTCTAAAACTAAGAAACAAAAGAGAGAAGAAGAAAAGAGATGAGATGATGATTGGATGCATATCACCCGCATCCATATAAAGTCTGAACCCCTGGCGATGGCGTGATCCAGAGCCTCAACAACCCTAACCCACCAGCGAATCCACTCATTTCGTGGGTTTAGTGGTGGGAACGATTTTCCCACCACAGCGTTCAACGAAAGAAATTAGATACGATCGATCAATTAGTCGGAAGTCGAGCAATGATGACTTCGTCCCAGCATATCACGTGTCAACTACGATATATCGATGCCGAATGACGCCCGCAAGTCGGCCAATGGCATTTACCGATTCAAGCACCACCGAGCTAGCACTACGGAGATTAGTTGCTTGGATTCGGAGAAACTGGAAGTCTACTTGGATATTCGGAACCATGGACTTGCAAGCCTGCGGAAGGAGTGGGCTTGGAGGATTCAGAGTCAATTGGACGTTTCCTTCTCTTCTTTTTCTTCTCTTCTTATGGATTTCGGCCCGGTATAAATGGCATCGGAACAGGTTTTACCACCTGCCACTGGAGGTGGATTTCCCTGTGCACCGAATCCGCCGGGAGGCCGCCGCGATGGCACCGATCGGTCGCGGGACTTATGCAGTCGTACGAAGGCGTACGCACCTTATCTTGTCCTTCTTAATGTAATATATGTTGCAGCCCAGGAGGTCTGCTGATAAAGAGGGGGATGATGTAATGGCGGTGCCAGGTGCACTTGGCTCTCAAGCGCACTTGGCTCCCAAGCGGACTTGGCCTTCTCAAGTGCACTTGGCCGCCGGGGCCAGGTAACCGCCCTTCATATATAATCACCTCGCGAAGTGCTTTTGGGACGCCAGCAATTATCTTACTTCATACCGAATATACTACTTTAGCACTAATTCCCGTTTACAACCTTATCGACACATATCAATCCATATGAGGACGTACGTCCTTACAGGATACTTCACAATGAAGAATGGTGTAATGGCGGTGCCAGGTGCACTTGGCTCCCAAGTGCACTTGGCCCTCGCAGGTGCACTTGGCTCTCAAGCGCACTTGGCTCCCAAGCGCACTTGGCCTTCCCAGGTGCACTTGGTTGCCGAGGCCGGGTAACCGCCCTTCATATATAATCACCTCGCGAAGTGCTTTTGGCACGCTAGCGATTATCTTACCTACATACCGTACAATTGATATCTATATTACTTATTCCCGCTTGCAACCGTATCTACACGTATCCATTCATACGAGGCCGTACGAGGACGTACGTCCTTACACTATAATCGCTTTTTCAGTGACTAGATACGTTTCGCTCACAGGGTTTCGTGATTTGTTTACTTTTTCGACGCGTCACGACACGTACACAAACAGAAGATTTGTCGATTTCATTCAATTGCAGCCCCAATGCCCCCAAAGAAGTCGTCTTGAACTCAATTGCGCGTCACTGACAGTCGCTATGACGAGGAATTCTTGCAGGCCGCAACCTCTGCGTCTGAGAACCAAACACGTCGAATCACCAGGTCCAGGACCGCTCCTGCGGCCTTATCAGATGCCAATATCTACGATGGAGACGAAGATGAAGTAGACGACAAGGAGGAGGTCAACAACGGAGACGAAGGTCACGGTGACGACAGCGATGATGGCTTCAGATCCATGATCACCGACGAGGATCTTAGCGAAATGTCGGCCCAAAATCGGATGCTAAAGACGATGTTCGAACAGCAGGCCGTATGGTTAAAGGCCGAGCGAGAACGATTGGCTCTCGAACGAGAGAAATTGGCCGCTGAACCCGTCTAACGCGAAGCCACGACGCGTGAGAAAACCGCAATCTTCGCCATGGTCGATCCCGTACGATATTGCGGCTGAGCCAAGGAGTTAGACAAGTTTATCGACGCGTTACGCTGTAACTTCGACTCACACAAATACTTGTTTACACACGGCGGATGCAATCAAGTCAAATACGCGGTTTCTCTCCTCGACTACTGGAGCAACCTCTCGGATTCGACACAGCGTCAGACGGCGATGACGGACCCATCCGAATGGGCCAGCGACCTACGCGCGGATTCTGAACCCTGTTTGGAGGACTTCGACCTTTTCGCACAAGAGATCTCCAGCATATACGGAGACAAGGATTGCCGCGGGAGAGCGGTGATGAAGGCGATGGGTGAATACATACAATTGCCTAATGAGCCGGTTAGAGCCTACGCGAACCGTGTGTAAGCTAATTGGAGACAGGCCGGATGGACCATATAAAAGAGCGAGCAGATGCTCTACGACATGGCCTGGGCAGGTCTCCGACACGCACTCAAAAACAAGGTCGGGCCGATAACCCCCACTTGTGGAAGGTTCGAGACAATCGAGGAACTTTTCGACAAAGCCGCAGCTTCAGAGGGCATCCACACCGATAAGAGGCCAGGCGGACAGCAGCAAAGGCAGCCGGAATCGTCCCAAAAAGGCGGGAAGCGAAGTTACAGGCCATCCATCTCGGAACCGATAACCGAGAGGTCGACCAACAAAACCGCAGGCACTTGTGCCAATTTGACGGAAGCGTCATGGGTTTCGAAGGAGGACTACAAGAGCTGAAAGGCAAATGGGCAGTGTATACGGTGCGGCAGCAAAGAGCATAAAACGCACCACTGCCCGAAGTACAGTAGGGCAAATTTCCCTGAGAGAACTCCAAAGCCTGGCGACAACGGCGGCAGCGGGTACCAAGTGAAATGCCAAAAGTTGTTCGACACTCAACAGTCAAAAAACTCGCATACCTCTCCTGGCACCTAACCCGGCGGGAGAGGCTGGACGAAGAGGAGTTAGGGTTAGAGAGGTTGGGAATGAGATCGCTGTTGGCGACGATAGATGAGATCCAGCCCCACCGAATCGCTCTCAAATCGAGAGTTATCCTGGAGCCCCCCCGGGCTCTCTTTTCAAGTCAATACTTATGTGGTACAGAGAAGCCGGATTCGTCTCACATTGTTCACGAAGTACTCATACGAGATGGACACGGCGAGATGCAGTGCATTCGGGCTCTAATCGACTGCAGCGCGACGAACATCTTTATGTCCCCGAGACTGCTCAGGCGACTCGGGCTACAACATGAACCGGCGTTCACAGCTACGCAGGGTCTCAACGGCCAATTGATGATGTCTGCGAAGGAGAGTTGAAAAGCAAACATCTCGGTTCAGTATTTTGAGCACTTGGCTCCGGTTGACGAATCGGACGTGCTGGTCGTGCCTATGGCTTACGACCTGGTCCTAGGCTTGCCTTGGTTCAAGGCTAGGAACCCTGAGGTTGACTGGAAATCCGGTTGACTTCTATCCCTGCGGACCCCTAGCGGGGAAAACAGGTTAAAGGCCGCGGACTCAAATGAGCCCGTGGCACCACCGGTGGCCACCCAGGTGACGTCAGAGGGCGGGGTTCCAGACATACATGTGCTTGGAGCCACCGCATTCAAGGATCGCATAGCTAGCGACGAGGTTCTCGAGGCATTCGCCATACGTATTGGCGATTGCACAGGGTTGCTGGGAGCTTCCATGGAAGGCATCACTGCCAAAGGTGAGAGAAGCCCCTGGAGACGGACGAGCGAGCAGGAGCAGCAGCGGTAGTTGCGGCAGAAGAGTTACATATTGACGGTGCTTGAATGACTGCTACCGGCTCGCCGAGTCACGAAGGGAGGAGGCGCGCAACGGTCATGCTCCATTGTGTCGGGCCGGCTGATACCGCTACTCCCGGGAATTCCTACCCTCCATCAGACGAAGTTGAAAACACAGCTAATCAGTATAGATGGAGCTACACCTGAAATGGTGCTTACAGACGACGGCAGCCATATCTCCGCCAAATATCAACAATTCGTGGAGGTCTTTAGCATGGCCAAGGCAGAGACACTGCCACCGCACCGGTCAATTGACCATGCGATCGACCTGGAACCCGGGCACAAGCTGCCATATGGGCGTATCTATAACCTGTCGGAGGTTGAGTTAAGAACTCTAAAGGCCTACATCGAGACAAACCTGGCCAATGGTTTCATCCAGCGGTCATCATCACCGGCGGCGGCACCGATACTTTTTGCAAAGAAGAAGGACGGCGGCTTGAGACTCTGTGTGGACTACCGAGATCTCAACGCGGGCACAATCAAGAATCAGTACCCCCTTCCACTGATCTAGGAGATGCTTGACCGTGTTGGCAATGCCAGGATATTTATGAAACTCGACCTTCGCGGAGCCTATCACCTTATTCGCATTAAGGAAGGTGACGAGTACAAGAGAGCTTTCCGAACCCGATACGGTCAGTTCGAGTACAAGGTCATGCCATTCGGTCTGACGAACGCACCAGCTACTTTTCAGTCTTACTTCGACGATTGCCTGCGATCCTACATCGATGACTTTGCCATGTGTTACCTCGATGACATCCTGATCGACTACACCAACGAGTAGGAGCACGACGAGCATTTACGGAAGGTACTACAACGACTGCAGGAGTTCGGCCTCTATTGCAAAGCAGAGAAGTGCCAATTTGGAGTGTCGGAGGTCGGATTCTTCGGCTTCGTCATGTCTGCCAATGGAGTCAGCATGGAAACGGATCAGATCACGACGATCGAGGATTGGCCAACTCCCAAGTCGGTACGGGACGTCCAAGTCCTTCTCGTATTCACGAACTTCTACCGGAGGTTCATCCGAAAATATGCCAAGGTGACCTTCCCGCTCACGGAATTACTAAAATCCAATGGGCAGAGCAGCAAGCCGAAACCATCAAATCGATCGCAGCCTATCAAGTCGAAATGGGAATGGACTCGGGAAGCCGAACTGGCTTTCCGGAAACTCAAAAAGGCCTTCACCACAGCACCGATTCTGCAGCATTTCGACCTTGCCAAACCGATCGTTCTGAAGACCGATGCGAGTGACTTTGCGATTGCGCGCATCCTGAACCAGTATGATGGCTTCGGGACCCTTCGGCCAGTCCATTTCTACTCTCGGAAATGCTCTCCGGCTGAGCAGAACAACGACACGTACGATTGGGAACTCCTCGCCATCGTCGAGACCTTCAAGCAATGGCGGCACTATCTGGAGGGCGCTCGTCACAAAGTGCTAGTACTGTGTGACCTCAAGAACCTTGAGTATTTTCAAACGTCCAAAGTGCACTCATGGCAACAAGCTAGGTGGTCGGATATTCTCTTGGCATACAACTTCAGCATCGAACACCTGGAACGCAACAAAAACCCCGCCGACGGCCCGTCGAGATGGCCCGATTATGATATCAACTACGAGAAGCCTGTCGGACGGCTCTTAGTGACCCTGACGGTTGAACCTCACGACGACCTCCTACCGGCGATTAAGAAGGCCCAGGCTACTGACCCATTGGCGGTCGACGTCTTGGGTAAGTTAGTCGATAACCCAATGGTCACAGCCACAGCCAAAGCCAAAGCAAAAGCCAAAGCCAAAGACAAGAACCACTGGAGTGTCGTCGCTGGAGCTCGGACCTACGAGGGGAGGATATACGTCCCTGCGGACGATGCTCTCCACGGCAAAGTGATAAGTCTCTTCCATGACAACCCTGAGTCCGGTCACTTTGGAGCTCTTAAAACTGCTGAGCTAGTCTCTAGGGATTTCTATTCGCCTACGATGGACACATACATAAGGAAGTACGTCAGCGGCTGAGAAGTATGTCACCAAATCAAGGTCCCACGGCATGCCCGCCACGGAATCAACATGCCGCTGCCACCACCGTCACAACACTGGGAAGGCGTCACCATGGACTTCGTCACAGACCTACCAGAATCGACCGGGTCCGAATACATGGGGATCCTAGTCATCATCGATCGACTGACCAAGATGGCGATCTACCTGCCCTGCAGATAGGATGTCGATTCACCAGAACTGGCCAGGCTCTTCTTCCAGCATGTGATCTGCAAACGCGGCGTCCCTGACAACATCATTACCGATCGGGGCACTCAGTTCACTAGCCGATTCTGGGCGAGGGTCTGCTGTCATTTGAGTATGGATCACTGACTGTCGACCGCATTTCATCTGCAGATGGATGGCCAGATGGAGCGGCAGAACCAGATAATGGAGCAGTATCTCCGAGCCTTCTGCAACTACGAGCAGGATAACTGGGTGGAGCTCCTACCGTTGGCCGAATTCGCATACAACAACTCTGTGCATGTTTTGACAAGGATGACTCCCTTTTGGGCCAATTATCACTACCACCCGACGATGCAGTTCAAGGCACCCAAGGACTTAGCCCACTTGAAGTCGGAAGCCGAAGCGGATACCGTGGCAGCCAGGCTGGAAGAGACGCACCGCACCCTCCGGGAAAACCTACTGGAAGCCAAAGCCCGCCAGATGAAGTATGCCGGCGGCAAAGAGATGACGTTCGAGGTAGGACACAAGGTCTGGCTCTCAACTCGGAACATCAAGATGGCGAGAGCGTCAAAGAAACCAGATTACAAGCACGTGGGTCCATATACGGTGAGTAAAGTCATCAACAAGAATGCTTACAAATTAGACTTGCCAAAGACGATGCGTATTCACAACGTGTTTCACGTCACCCTGCTTGATAAGTACTGGCCGCCTACGGAACCGCAACCGACGATTGTCGATGATACAGATGAGTGTGAGGTCAATCGGATTCTCGATTCCAAACGACGCTACCGGAAGATCCACTATCTCGTTCAGTGGGCCGGTTACAACTACATACGCACGAGCTGGGAGCCGGCAGAGAACCTTGAGATTGCTCAAGAACTAGTGCACGATTTCCATCTGAAGCACCCAAGAAAGGCATGGCCATAATCGATGTCGCCGCAGACGGTTCAGAGGTGGAGGATCTAGGGTCAATTGGACGTTTCCTTCTCTTCTCTTCTCTTCGTTTCTTATGGATCTCGGCCCGATATAAATGGCATCGGCACGGGTTTTACCATCGCCACTGGAGGTGAAGTTTCCCTGGGCACCGGATCCGCCGTGAGGCCGCCGTGATGGCACCCATCGGTCGCGGGACTTTTGCAGGTGTACAAAGGCGTACGCACCTTATCTTGTCTTCCTTTATGTGTAAATATATATGCTGCAGCCCAGGGGGTCTGCGGATAGAGAGGGGGATGATGTAATGGCGGTGCCAGGTGCACTTGGCTCCCAAGTGCACTTGGCCCTCGCAGGTGCACTTGGCGCTCAAGTGCACTTGGCTCTCAAGCGCACTTGGCCTTCCCAGGTGCACTTGGTTGCCGAGGCCGATTAACCGCCCTTCATATATAAACACCTCGCGAAGTGCTTTTGGCACGCTAGCGATTATCTTACCTACATACCGTACAATTGATATCTATATTACTTATTCCCGTTTGCAACTGTATCTACACGTATCTACTCTTACGAGGCCGTACGAGGAAGTACGTCCTTACAAATGGCCGGCGTACTCCTCAGATGTCGTATGTGTTTTGAAGGTAATCTTCGCAGTCGTAGTAATCGGATCAGTCCTCGCAGTCTTGGACTGGTAGGTTGTGGTATTCGGAATGGAATTCAAGAGTGTAAAACCAGTGGAAGTATTCATACTGAATATCGTACGTGTGAATGAAGATACTCACAATACAGTAGTCGTATGGAGTAGTTGCTCATTTGTAGAGTGCATATTAGTTTAGAACGATAGTGTTAGGGGTATTCCCTTGGCAGGTGCATGAGGTACGGAGGATGTCCATGGCAATCTGCGTTCGGCCACCTGTTGGTATGGTTGGTCGATGTTACACCCGCAGCTATCCCATCCTCTGAGCGACGAAGTCCTATACGACATACAAGCCTATCCAATACCGAGCCCTGGCAAAGCAGAATGATTAAACCGTGCATGAGCAGTGTACCTTCTCGATCGAACAGCGATAGTCACGACACTTAGCTGGCGAAAGCATCAGTCTCCAACACTTAGCAGAGTCTGCTACTATACGTCTAGGTTCCCAATAGTTAGAGACGTCATGAGTTGCAAACGCACTATCACGCCATTGCGGAACTGTCGGGTCAGTCGTGCATGATAGTTTCGACCAGAACTACTTTATCTTAGCAGCAATATGGGGCAGCTGGCTAGAGCGGGGTATGCCTCTATACTCTTCGGCAGGCACATGTCAGAGTTTGAGAAGAGGCACTTTACTATGGGGATAACTATACAGTCTAGGGACTCCATATGTTAACTGCACCCCGGTAGTTAAATCTACCTGTTGAGAGCTTGTGTGTGGGTTGACTTCCTGAGTAACGGCAGATTGCAGCTGATCTGATCCGACATAATCTGCAGCCCTGCAATGGGAGTAAAAGCCAGCAAGATGGGAGGTGCGATACGTGGCATAGCAGTGGCTGGTCACCTATGCAAGTCTATGAGGGTAAACATATCCCTGCAACCCACTCTCCGATTTAACATTGAGTCAAGAGATCCAAGAGGAAGTGATGGTTCAATGAACGTGTCAGCGGTTGTTGCCGAAACCTGTTTTCTGCATAAGTATACAGACCAGAAGAAAAGTAAAAAGGCTTAGTTACTACGTGGCAAAACCTGGTGGCATGAGGATAATCTACAGGGATGGCTCGCACTTTAGAAAGTGCCGAACGTCAAACGGAAAAGTAGCGCAACCTACCGAGATCGAGTAAACAGCCTAACGATCGGAGGTCATTGCTATCGTAGTATAAATGCTGAAGTCATAGAGAGTATATGAGTAACTTGCTCTATAAAAGAACCACCTTTGCACCTGCAAAGCAAAAAACAGCAAGCTCTAGTAGCAATCCACAGTCAGAACACACCAGCGGACAAGACACTAAAATATTGTTGTTTTCTACATCAAGAATATTTACTTTACCAAATATACTTCATGAATTTTCGAGACCTTGATTCTATTGTTCTCTACGCTCACGCCCTTTACGAACAAGCTATCACTCCGTACGACTATCGTATTGTGAGTATCTTTATTCATACGTACGACATTGAGTACAAATATTTTCACTGGTTTTACACCAAGGAACCTCCCTCGAAATATCACAACCTTCCAGTTTCAGATTACGAGAACTGGTCCGACTACGATGACTCACAAGACTATATTCAGGATACCTATGATTTCTGCAGAAGTACGTGGTCATACTTTATCGATGAGTATCCCCATAACAGATAGAATCAAGGTCTCCAAAATTACTCCTAAAGTAATATTATCTGAAGTAGAAAACTTAATAATATTTTAGGTTCTTGTCTGCTGGTATATTCTGACAGTGGATTGCTGCTAGAGCTTGCTTATTTACTTTGTGGGTGCAAAAGCAGTTCTTTTATAGAGCGAGTTACTCATATACTCTCTATGATTTCAGTGTTTGTACTAAGACAGCCATGGCCTTTGATCGTTAGACTGGTTACTCGATCTCGGTAGGTTGCACCTCTTTTCCATTTGACTTTCAGCACATTCTAAAGTGCGAGGTATTCTTGTAGGTTATCTTCATGACGCCAGGTTTTACCACATAGCACTGAAGCCCATTTGACCTTTTTCAGATCTGTTTGTATTACGCAGAAAACAGGTTTCGGCAACAAAAGCTAATGTGTTCATCGAACCATCACTTCTTCTTTGATCTCTCGACTCAATTTTAAATCAGATAGTGGGTTACATGGATATGTTTACCCGCATAGATTTGCATCGGTGACCAGCCACTGCTATACTACGAATGGCACCTCCTATCTCCATGGCTTTTACTCCCATTGCAGGGCTGTATCTCATGTGTGACTAGACTACCTGCGATCTGCCATTCCTCGGGAAGTCGACCTACATACAAGTTTTCAATAGGTAGATTTAACTACAGGGGCACAGTCAACATATGGAGTCCCTACATCAGCAAAAAGAGAAAAAGGCATTGTGAACATTCTGAGTATTTTGGAGGTTTTTGAACATTCAGTTCTCGTTTAGTCAATTTTGTCAGATCCAGTAATGGGAACGATACTGAGAAATATTGCATCCAAAACTTGATTGGATTTCCAAACTTGGTATAGTGTTCCAAAATAGGTGTAGCCTAGTTGGATACATTTCTTAATTGCTAAAAGTCAGCTACTTTTATTTTTGAAAAATGTAATGAACGTAGAATACGTTGCTGAGTCATGATATGAAACTTAATATTAGTATTCAGAAATGACAAATCAAAAATAAACTAACCAAAATAGGAAATATTTTTTAAATATATACAGTTATTTGTTAATTATAGCTGGAGCTATTCCAAATATGGTTAGTTTCATTATGATTTGTCATGAAGATATATAAACCAAAAGTTTCATAATATTACTAAGCAAGCAATAGTATGTCTATTACATATTTCATTTTTAAAAGTAGTCCGACTTTCGACTTTAAAACAATACAACAGACTAAACTATACTCTTTTGTGAATACCATACCAAGTTTGAAAATCCCACAAAGATACGAAATCAATTTTACTGAGTATAATTCCGACCAAAGTACACTTCATAATCGAGAAAACGAGAACTCAAATTTCAAAATGCTCAGAATGCTTAGAATGCCTTTTCATTTTTTGCTGATGTAGACTGTATAGTTATCCCCATAGTAAAGTCTCACTTCTCAAACTCTGCTGTGCGCCAGCCAGAGAGTGTAGATGCGTACTCCACTATAGACGGCTGCTCCATACTGCTGATATGGTAAAGTAGATCTGGTCGAAACGATCTGTAATGGTGGCCTATGGCAGGGTAACCGTCCGTCCGCCCAGTATATAGTCAGCTTGTGCGAGTGCTCTTGCACGCCATCGATAACCTTACCTATTGAATCTATCTCATTCTCGAATCCTCGTTTGCAACTGTATCTACCATATACTCTTATAGGAGGCCGTACACGGACGTACGCCCATACACTGTTATCGATCTTTAGTAATTGGATATGTTTCGCTCACGGGATTTCGTGCATTACCCCTTTTCAACGCGTTACCTATCATCGAGAAGTCACACGAACACATGAGATTACTTAGAGAAATCACACACGCGATCTACCTATCATCAAGAAATTCTACGAATCGACCAGAGATTACCTCGTGTAATGGCAGTGCCAGGTGCACTTGGCTCTCAACTGCACTTGGCTCCCAAGCGCACTTGGCCCTCGCAAGTGCACTTGGCTGCCGAGGCCGGGTAACCGCCCTTCATATATAATCACCTCGCGAAGTGCTTTTGGCACGCTTGCGATTATCTTACCTACATACCGTACAATTGATATCTTTATAACTTATTCCCGTTTGCAACCGTATCTACGCCTATCCATCCATACGAGCACGTACGTCCTTACACTCTCCTGGACAACACCGGCAAATTCATTACCAGAATAGGACTGTCCGATCACTTACCCTGGTACCGAAATACATTTAAACAAGTTCAAAGTGGCTACTCTGGGCATTAAATGATAGTTCATTGATATGTATACGCATCTTAATTGATCTGAAAGTGTTACTCGCTCCAGTAAATTGAGTCGGCCCAGTGTTCTTCTGTTGCCAATTCTCTTTTGTTAATTTGCCCCCACCCATATGAATTGCTAGTTGCACTGACCCATTCCCCAGGTGCAGACATGCTCTGACCTAGTGACCCTCTGATCTGTTGCACTCGTATTGGGACTGGTGGAATAGAAAGTGAAATTTTGTGAAATATCAGCATAGTGTGCGATAGCCAGCCAGCAGGAGGTAAGGGGGTGTTTCCTGCGCATGAGATAGATAGTACGGGGTTGGGGTTGCGGTTTACGTTCAATGGTATCAGTTACATTATCCAACTTGCACCATGATTGGATGGAATGAATGTCAAAGAAATGAAGGAAGGCTGAAGTTTCTAATCTATTGACGGCCAAAATTGCCGAGTGTGAGGCATCACAGAAGGCATCTAGGGAAGTCCTAGTTGATAACTGATAACACATTCCAGTCTTATTCAAAGTTTCATTGATCCGGCGCACAATTGATCCTAAATTTCTACTATAGGGAACAACTCTGTCCCAATTGTATCTGTACTCGGAATATTGCATGGGGTTCGACCCCAACAAAGATTCATTTTCGTTGATGAAATTGGGTGTGATTGTTACGGCGCCTCTCATTTTGAGAAGATGTATCACATGCTCGTGGCCAGATGCTGTTGCAGCTTCCACACCATTGCCAATCTTGCTACCATCAGTATTGATGTTGGTGCGATACTTGAAGAGGGGATTGACAATGTGTTCATGTCCCGCACCAGCTGATGCTTGCGGAGGATTGCCAAAACCGACATCCAAAGCTCTGACATTGATACCGAAGTCAATAAGTGATTGGACGGCTCGATATAATACCCTGCTTGACGCTGTATACACTACTTTGAGTCCAAATGTTTTGCAAACTTGCTCATCTATAAAAGCGTATGTCCCTGTGCGGCCTCGTATAAGTGTAGATACGGTTGCAAACGAGGATAAGTGAATATAGTAAAGTGGATTCCATAGGTAAGGTTATCCATGGCGTGCAAGAGCACTAGCACGAGCTGACTATATACTGTGGGGATAGACGGTTACCCTGTCATAGGCCGGCCACCATTACATCGTCTTTGTTGTTCAACATGCGGTATTGCTAGATAATACTACACAGATCCCCAATTCTTCCAGCACAAAGTAGATACAGCGCAGGTGGACTGAGGAATGCTCTTTTGAGTAGTGTTGGCAAAGAACCACCCGGTGTTCGTTCCATTGACGAACCGATTTGGTCTGCACGAACCGGATCGATGCCTGGACTTTCGCCTCAAACTCCACCATTTCGACCTACAAGTGCGAACAACAATAGGAAACAAGTTCTTGTCCGATTTGTTCATCTTTTAGTGTAACCTGTAGGTAACCTCTCCCGCTACAAGATGCACTAGAAATCAAGCGGATCGGAGAAGAACTCGCTTGCCTATTATCGTTTGAGGATAGATGGTTAGCGAACCGGTTCGGACACAGCTCAGAATTTGATTCAGATCTCAGATTGAATCCTTGTCGAATCCGGCTCTGGTTCGATCAGCGACGAATAGACCCGCTTTGTGGCCAATACTACTTTGGAGAAATGACAACAGCAATGGAACGAAAACTTTATTCTTTGCCTAAACTTCAATGTGGGCATTGAGGTGATTTGTTGTATAACCAAGCAATGACATATTATTGAGAGACCTGACGAACGTGTTAATGTGAATAATAGTTCAATAGTGAGCTTCTACATAACGAATTTCCAACAGTATATTTTCAAACCAAAAAATGAGTTATCGCAGCCAGAGAATTGAGATTTTGAGTTCTGAATCCTTTCGGTTTACACTGTATCCTGCTGTACTTTAAATACTCCCAGTTGATTAATAATATGGTCATAAAATCACTCGTACTGTGTCGGAAAACGTCTCAGAACATAAAATATCCTTTCAGGTGTGTATCAGCTCTCCAAATATTGCAGTAAACTAAGTTTGATGATGTTGACCCATAGAAAGAGACCGTGTACATGGTACAAAATGTATGATGTTGCTCTTGGCGGCAGCTCATTCTTAAATCCCAGCACGGGGTTTAAAAATGAAGAAGTATATTTCTTTCCGTCAGATTGCTTCTCGTCTTGTAAACGGATCAGATGTGGTGTTACACCTCACATGCTGTACATCACCAAAGAACAACGGAGTGGGGTCACCTATGATCACTCGATAATAGCCATATCGGGATCGTACATGTGCCATCCCTGGACATCATCGAAACTACACAGATAATCACACGCAACCAACGAAATCAGATGAGCTGTCATGCAGTCAACCACACCACTGATCAGAAGTTCGAAGTAGTTATTGGGGTGATGCCTTGCCAGCTCATGCCATCGATAGTGCAAAGACTGCTGAGAGGCTGTAGATACGAAAGCACCTGCGTTTGCAGCGTAGCAAACAAAGCCTCTATGTCCCTCTCGATCGAAAGGATACCATTCGCCTGGAAGCAAAGAGATCGAAAGGATTTGATATGTCCGGACCACATAAATCCGAAAGGATGATGTTAGTAGGGGTTCTATTGGTCTGAGTTACAGATCTGAGTGAAAAGAAGCGGATGGTCCAAAAAGAGCGCTGAAGGACAGGAAGGGTGTTGGAGCGAAGGGAAGGCTACGTAGAGGAGCTCATGAGAAAAGCGTAGGTAGAAGTGATTGTTAGAGCGAGAGGATAGAGGTATAATGACCTCTAGAATCTTTCAGAGTAGAAGGGCAAGCTTCTTGACAAGGTGAACAAGCCTTAACAATATACACTTTGGAAAGCCAAACATCTTTGTCTTGAATCTTTATCATTAGTGACTTTCACATCCTGAGCGAATCTTTATAACCTCCATCGCAAGCAAGTCCTGAAAGCAGTAAGGATACTACTTGTACTGGTAAACCTGGGGTGACACTCCTGGTGTTACATTATATTGTTAGCAAAGAAACACTTCTGTTGAAGCTATCTTTCTACCCTCCAAAGCGGTCAAAGGTTCTTGACGCTTATGCGCTTTAATATTCCAGATATTGGCTGCCAAATCTCACAGGGAGAGTCCTGGTATCACGAACCAGATTTTGATCTAATTACCAGCTGGGAAATGACCTCTGTCCCTAAGGAAAACTACCACTGTGAGCAGGTGCGTGAAGAAGACTACATTCAACTTGCATTGGCAGTTACTATTCATCGATCGAAAACCGAAACATTGTACCGCGCACACCTCCGAAAGCAGCAATCCCACGCATATCTCAAAATAGTTATCTTGCTAGCCCTGATCGGAACCATCGTCCTCCCAGATCTGTGAATGCCCCATTCACCAGACTACCAGCCTTCGTTACAGTTACAACAAGAGGCTGGTGCTGGGTTCCTTGTTGATTGGGATCTCGATTTATCCCCCTACTTCGGAACTTCGAACATTTATAAAAGGATCTTTCAAGGTCAAGTTTGGGTCATACTCTGAACAATGACAGACGCTGGGTCTGATACCATGATGGGAGAGGCAGTGACTTTGGTACGAAGGGAAAGTGCATTGGTAGTGGCAGGTAATAAGGGGAAGGAAGTGGTTCGTTATGAACCTATAGGGCGGAATGATATCCCTGAGTGGGTAATCTCTTTTAAAAACAGCATTGAAGCAGAATAAAATTGAATGGATGCTTTGAATACCCAGACTCAAGGAAGCAACATCAAGATCATAGAAGCACTTCCTGAGTTGGTCAGAGCATACGAAGCCCTAGTGGTTAGGCAGAATGAAATCCATGATGCTGTGGCTTCTGGAGTCGATAACCTACAAAGAGCACAACTAGTACATTACTCAGACGTCGTTGCCCAGTCCCAGGTATTTGCGTCCAATGTCAGCGCTGCAATTGCCATTGCGAAAGCACAGTCTTCCGAAGCTTATAAGTAACTACCCCTGGCCCTTGGGAAGTAGAGACATGCCTCATCAGTAGCGTGGACCTCTATCTCTGGCATATTGGAAAAGAGGGAAAGAGCCCAGGAGAGGCTCCCTCTCCAAGTACATACACAGTCAGAAGAACTTACCAGTGTCAAGCGGAAGGCCAACGAAGAGGCCAAGAGGGTTACAGACCTGAAGAAGAAGGCTGACGCTGAAAAGAAGCAGAGAGAAAGTGATATAAGGAAGACTAGAAAGGACATGGAGAAGAAATTTCGGGAGTTTACAAGGACCCTTATGCCCAGGCTATCGGACGAAACCACCAAGAAATCCATCAAGTACGTAGCAAGATCGGTCCTTGGACATCAAGAAGGAGATATGAAGCCAAGTGACGAAGGGTTCCGCCTTCGTTACTATATAGGGACCAAAGGGGAAGGTTATTGGGTTAAAGAAGCTATTACTCCGGACCCTGAGGGAGCCCCACCACCACAAGGAGGCTCTGGTTCTGAATCCGGTCTCTCTGGCTCTGAAAATGATGAAGGAGGCGGAGATGGTGGTGGAGGTGGTGGAAGCGGAGGAAGTGATGGAGGAGTAGGTGGAGGTGGAGGTGGAGGAGGAGGTGGAGGTGGAGGAGGAGCAGGCGGAAGCGGACAGAGCAATGCAGGAAGTTTACATCCAAGGCAAATACCCCTACCTCCTTCTGGCAGTACACACTATAGTACGCCACCCCCCAATCCTCACCTTCCAGTCAGGTCCTCCAAGAAAGGCAAAATGAAAATGCCTACAGTCTTCAAAGGAGATAAGAAGGATCCCAAGGAAATCTATCGAAGGTTGATTCGATCAGTGGAACGTTATCTACAGTACTTCCGCGACGAATTCCACGATGACATTGACAGGATCACATGGGTTGGAGGCCTATTGGAAGACAAGGCTCTAGCCTGGTACGATAACCGCAATGAGGACATGAAAAAGTTCTTCCAGGTTGATATCTGGAAGTCCTTCACCAGTACAATGGAAGAGAGATTCGTCGATAAGCAAGAAGAAGAGAAGTCTCCGCGAAAAATGAATGATCTGAAATACACTGGAGATATTGAGGACTACCTGACGAAGATGGAAACCCTCAACTTCCGAGCATGTCTCAGCGGAACTTGTTACATTCATTCCCTGAAACAAGGAATGAATGAGGAAATTCTGGATAGAATATCAACTGCTGAGGTACAACCCAAAGATGACACAGCCTTCATCGAATTGATGGGCCGAGTGGGTGTATCATACTAAGATCGGTTGGCAGAGAAGAATAGGTCTCATTAGAACAGTGACGACTCCCAAGGCAAGAAGGGAAACAATCGAAAGAGACATGAGCACCAGGGGCAAGATAAGAACCAAGAAAAGAAGCCAGAGAAGGACAAAGGTTCTGACCCCAAGAAACCTCGAACAGAGAATAAGGGGCCAAAGCCTATTCACTCTGATAATGCTGAAGCCTGTAAGGGTATTCCTGAAAGTTTGCTTGAAGCAAGAGCCAAACGCAACCAATACAAGCGTTGTGGATCCTCTGAACATGATCGATGGTTCTTCGGCAAGAATCCAATCGAGGCTTCGTCTAGCAAGAAGAACAAGAAACCAAAGGATAAGGAGGAAGCTCCAAAACAGGAGACTACAGCCTCCAGTTCAATGGTCAGATCAAGGAACTTGGCTGACAGGATCACAGCGTCTGCAACTCATGCACCTTCGAGCAGGTTGTATGAGGTAGATTCTGATGATATGGAAATTGACGATTGAGAGACGCTGGGTTTCTTATGTCTTTTCTTAGGTTTAGGATTGCGATCTTTCCTTTGGGGTATAGACACCCTCAAACTGTTCTATCTTGAGTTTAGTTAATGAGATACAATTTCTTTCTATATAGAAAGGGTGCCTGAGGAAGAGTTCAGTACTCGAAATATGATGGTTCTATAGTACCCAAGTGCAAACATATGACTACCACATTATCGAAACAATCATAAAAGACACCTCTACGCTTATAAAACACCACTAGAACCACAACCCGTTGCGGCTGGAACTATGTCAAAAGGCAGTTCATCATAGTTTCTACACGAAAAGACAGAAAGCGAAACGCCTCGGCCGAAGCACCCCAATCTCAACTCAAGAAAGCGAAGCAGTTACCTCCAGAACCAAAGACTGGTTCAAGACCCACAGTTCACATGTTTGCATCATTCAAGGACAAAAAGAATGTCCTGGTTAGGGTCCTGATGGATACAGGATGTGATACACCTATGATGTCAAAACAGTGGGCTGAAACTAATGGTGTTCCATTGGTTACTCGAACGGAACCAAAGCCAGTTGAGAACTTCAATGGCGATATTGTAGAAGGAGCTGGATGGTAGTATACCTTTCCAGTTACTCTTCGGTACAAAAACCGCTATACCAAAGAAATCTTCGAAATCGGACCTATGGAATCTGCAACTGATATCATGTTACCTTACTGATGGATGGTCAAGCATGGAGCACTCTGAGGGGTCACTGAGGAAGGTGATATGCTCCAATTCACATCGAAGCATTGCCATCAGCATTGTACAAAGGCAGCTGTTAGCTCCTTCTCAATTGAATATGACGATATCATCCTTAAGTTTGGCACTGATCCACGGTGGATTGGAGTAATTAGGTCTATGGATATCAATGCAGCAGGTGCAATGGAGATTGATTGGGTCGAACAAATTCCATGGCAGTATCGAGATTTTCAGTCAGTTTATAATGGGGAAACTGCCAAAGCTCTACCAACACATAGATCATTTGACCATGCAATAGACTTAAAGGATGGAGAGGAGCTTCCATGGGTTCCCATCCATGCTCTATCTGAAAAAGAACTTTCGGTCCTTAAGGAGTATCTAAAGGAAATGCTCGATTCTGGCAAGATTCTTTCAAGCTAGTCACCAGCTATAGCACCATTACTCTTCATCCCAAACACTCATGGGAGGGTTTTACGGTTGTGTGTGGATAAAAGAGGTCTCAACCGCGTCACGGTTATGAATCAGTATCCTTTGCCACTTATGAACACACTTAGGGACAGAGTTACTGGCTCAAAACTGTTTACAAAGATTGACCTAAAGGCTGGTTACAATCTCATTCGAATAAAGCCTGGTGACGAATGGAAAACAGAATTTCTTACGACATATGGACACTATGAATATTTGGTTATGCCCTTTGGATTGGCAAATGCGCCAGCCTCATTCCAAGACATGATGAATGAGATCCTGAGAGATCTAATCGATCATGGAGTGGTGGTTTATATAGATGACATCCTCATCTATACCAAAAATGAAGAAGAGCATCTACGATTGACAAGTGAAGTCCTTCGCAGATTGCAGAAAAACAACTTGGCAATAGCACCAGATAAGTGCGAATGGCACCAGAAACAAGTTGAATTCCTTGTTTATATTATATCGGGAGAAGGTGTCAGCATGGCATAAGATAAGGTGGATACTATTCTGAAGTGGGAAACACCAGACTCAGTCAAGGACGATCAGTCATTCTTAGGTTTTGCCAACTTCTACAGACGCTTCATAAAGGACTTTTCGAGAATCTGCAGACCGTTGATCGACCTTACCAAGCAGACTGGTGAGCGGTTCGATTGGAAAGCAAATCCACGTTGTCAACAGGCTTTCGATTTGTTAAAGAAGTGTTTTCCTGAGGCACCAATCCTTTGTCACTTTGAACCTGAACATCCTGTGGTTATTGAGACTGATGCCAGTGACTTCGCTATAGGCGCTGTCTTTTTCCAAGTAATTGATGGACAATTACACCCTGTGGCCTACCGCTCTCGAAAGATTGATAAGGCAGAGATCAACTATGAGATCCACCATAAGCAGATGCTAGCAATAGTATCTGCCTTTAAGGAATGGAGATGTTATCTCGAGGGTGCAGCCCATCAAATCAGTGTATTTACCAATCACAAGAATCGTGAGTACTTCACCACTACTAAGATATTAAATCGAAGACAAGCCCGATGGGTACAGGAACTAGCTGGTAATCATTTCAAGATATTCTACCGACCAGGCAGTGCAAATGGGAAACCTGATGCATTATCTAGGCATTCGGAGTACCACCCTAAAAAGGGGAGAGGTAGTATCGAATAAAACGAAAATCAACCAATACACCGCATTTCAAGACCCGATCAGTTGGTAACATCTGAAGGGGAAACAGTACAGGTGAAAGCAGCGAAGCTACGAGGCGAACAGATCATGATCTCTTCTGCTAAGTTGAGGTCACTCCCAGTAGTCAAGTTCAATTCTTGGTTATTAGAAGCAGTGGTAGGCGCTGCAAATAACGACGCTGCATGGCAGAAAGAGTACATTAGAGCAATGGTAGGAAGCCTAAGCCCTGACATCTCTTTGGAAAATGAAGCCCTTTGTTATAAAGTCAGGCTGTACATCCCAGATGATCAACAGTTACGGAAACAAATACTCGAAGCAGAGCATGATTCAAAGGTAGCAGGACATATGGGACAGGACAAGACAATTGAGCTGGTTCGAAGGAACTTCTTTTGGCCAGAGATGGAGAAATTCATCGAAGACTATGTCCACTCATAAACTGAATGCCAGAAGAACAAAGCAGCTCGCCACGCTCGCTATGGACTTCTACAACCACTCGAATTAGCGTATCGTCCATGGGATTCAATCTCTATGGATTTTATCATCGACCTACCTGTATCTGATGGTTGTTCATCGGTCTGGATTATTGTTGACATGTTCACAAAGATGGATCACTTCATACCACTGAAGGATGGCGAAAAGAAAGTCACAGACCTGGTCAAGATCTTTCTGAAAGAAGTATGGAAATTCCATGGTCTGCCATCAAACATTGTATCAGACAGAGATTCCAGGTTT
Organism: Wilcoxina mikolae CBS 423.85; assembly: GCA_014904905.1. Lineage (NCBI taxonomy): Eukaryota > Fungi > Ascomycota > Pezizomycetes > Pezizales > Pyronemataceae > Wilcoxina > Wilcoxina mikolae. The sequence goes on along the minus strand of MU122213.1, from coordinate 22,629 downwards.
ACATCTGCATTCTGGTCTTGTTTGGTTGAAGCTCTCGATATTCAGTTGAAAATCTCTTCGCCATTTCATCCACAAACTGATGGGCAAACAGAGAGAGTAAACCAGACGCTAGAATGCTACCTGAGGAACTACTGCAACTACGAACAGGATAACTGGTCTGAGATATTGCCAATGGCAGAGTATGCCTACAATAACTCACTAACCACCGCGACTGGTATGTCACCCTTTTTTGCGAATTTTGGGTTTGATCCAAGAACAAATTGGCACGTCGAAGCAGAGGCAAAGAATCCGACATCAAGGACCTATGTTCATTGGATGTCAAGTGTGCATGACCTGTGTCGAAAAGGTTTAGAGAAGGCACAAGAGACAATGGGGAGGTTCTATGATAAGCATGTTAAAGAACCTCCGAAGTATTCGGCTGGTGATCTAGTAATGCTAAACGGAAAGAACCTAAAGACGAGATGCCCATCTAGAAAGCTAGATGCGAAGCTACATGGTCCTTTCAAGGTGCTAAAAGTACTCTCACCCACTGAATTGTAACTTGAATTGCCTAGGTGCTGGCGAATCCATAATGCTTTCCATGTCTCTCTCATTGAACCCTATCGAACAGCCACTTTTTCCATCAGACCTGCACCTGAACTCGCCACCAGCGAAGCAAACGAACCAGGTTATGATGTACAAGGCTACGTATACGAAACAGGCTATGAGGTAGAAGAGATCATGAGCAGCCAGTATAGCAAGGAATGAAAGAAGGTGCTATACCTGGTCAAATGGAAAGGGTATCCAGACGAAGCAGATTAGACTGAGGAACCATATGAGAACTTCAATGACAAAGGGTTGTTGAAGGATTATCATAAGCGGAACTCCCAGGCAGCTAAGGATAAGAGGTTGCGCTAGTACCTTTTCCCCATGAAGGGTTTTTAATGGTTAGTAAGATACCTAGGAAAAGGAATTGGTTTTTGGGGCACAAGTGGTCGCATTTTTGCCAAGAAGGAAAGAAGGAAAGAAGGAACTTTGGATTTTAGGCACAAAAGGTCATTTTTACCAAAGGTAACGAAGAGCAGATTAGTATGATCGTTCAGAGACGAACTCTATAAGGAGGGGGGTAGTGTTACACCTCACAAGCTGTACATCACCAAAGGCCATCGGAGCGGGGTGACCTACGATCACTCGACGATAGCTGCATCGGGATAGTACAAGCGCCATCCCTGGATGTCATCGAAACTACACAGAATATCACTCGCACCCAACGAAATCAGATGAGTTGTCATGCCTTCAACCACACCACTGATAAGAAGTTAGAAGTGGTTATTTGGATGATGCCTTGCCAACTCATGCCATCGATAGTGCGAAGACAGCTGAGAGGCTGTAGATACGAAAGCACCTGCGTTTGCAGCGTACCAAACGAAGTCTCTATGCCCCTCATGATCGAAAGGATACCATTTGCCTGGAAGCAAAGAGATCGAAAGGATATGATAGGTCCGGACTACATTTGTCCAAAGGACTGACCTCAGTAGGGATTCTATTCGTCTGAGTTAGAGATCTGAGCGGAAAGAAGCGGAAGGTCTGAAAGAGCGCTGAAGGACAAGAAGGGCATTGGAGCAAAGGAAATGTTAGGTAGAAGAGCTCATGAGAAAAGGGTAGATAGAAGTAATTGTTAGAGCGAGAGGATAGAGGTATAAAGACTTCTAGAATCTTCGAGGGTAGAAGGGCAAGCTTCTTGACGAGAAGAACAAGCCTTAACAATATATGCATTGGAAAGCCAAACATCTTTGTCTTGAATCTTCTTAGCGACTTTCACATCCTGAGCAAAACTTCATAACCTCCATCGCAAGCAAGTCCTGAAAGCAGTAAGGATACTACTTGTACTGGTAAAACTGGGGTGACGATCCCAGTGTTACAGATAGCCATGCTCAGCTCATGGGAGACGATTGAGATCAGCTATCTCACCATGGGGTGGTCGCGATTGAGCTGTACTGGCTACACACAATGGAGACTCGGATGTGCTGGCTACACGTGATTGAGCCGTGCTGGCTTTCGGCTGGCTGTATAGGACGAGCAGATCTGGACGGGAAGATTAGCAATTCGATCCGAAACGCTTAGAGATCGGGCTGGTCTGGCTGCCGACTAAATAGATGTGCTCGTGACGTGGTGGCTACAAAAGATTGAGCAGCGCTGACTCATTACCGGCTGTATTTGACATGCAGATCTGGACGAAAACATTAGAATTTCAATTATGTACGCTTGGAGGTTGAGTTGAGCTGGCTGTAGACTCACTTGACTACACGGGATCGAGCCAGGTTGGCTCTCAGCTTCCTGGACACGATTGAGCTGTGCTGGCTGCCTACTGGCTGTGTAACATCGAGATCGTCACTCCTGGTTTACCAGTACAAGTAGTATCCTGACTGCTTTCAGAACTTGCTTGCGATGTAAGTTATGAAGATTTGCTCAGGATGTGAAAGTAACTAAAGATAAAGATGCAAGACAAGGATGTTTGGCTTTCCAATGCGTATATTGTGAAGGCTTGTTCTCCTCGTCAAGAAGCTTACCCTTCTACCCTCAATGATTCTAGAGGTCTTTATACCTATATACTCTCACTCTAACAATTACTTCTATCTACGCTTTTCTCATAAGCTCCTGTACCTATCCTCCCCTTCGCACCAATACCCTTCCTGCCCTTCAGCGCTCTTTCGGACCTTCCATATCTTTCCACTCAGATCTCTAACTCAGACGAATAGAACCTCTACTGGTATCAGTCCTTCGGACTTCTGCGGTCCGGACCTACCGAATCCTATCAATCTCTTTGACTCCAGGCAAATGGTATCCTTTCGATCGCGAGGGACATACGTGGCTTTGTCAGCTACGCTGCAAATGCAGGTGCTTTCGCAACTTCAACCTCGCAGCCGTTTTCGCATTATTGATGGCATCAGCTGTCAGGGTATCATTCCAATAACTACCTTTAACTCCTTATTAGTGGTGTGGTTGACTGCATGACAGCTCATCTAATTTCGTTTGGTGCGAGTGATATTCTGTGTAATTTTGATGACGTCCAGGGATAGTGTTTGTACTATCCAGACACGGCTATCGTCGAGTAATCGTAGGAGACTGCACTCTGCTGATCTTTGCTAATGTACAGGTTGTGAGGTGTAACACTATCCCCCTCCTCATAGAGTTCATCTCAGAACGATCATACTAATCTGCTCTTCGTTGCTTACGTACAAATGACCTCTTGTGCCCAAAAACCCAAAGTTACTCCTTTACTTCTTTGATAAAATGGGACCCCTTCTCCTCAAAAACCAATTGCTTTTTCCTCGATTTATTGCTAGCCATTAAAAACCCTTTGTGTGAAAAATGTACTAGCGCAACCTCTTGACCTTGGCTGCCTGAAGATTCCGCTTATGATAATTCTTCAATAACCTCTTGTAATCGAAGTTCTTATAAGGTACCTCAGTCCAATTTGCTTCGTCTGGAAATCCTTTCCACTTAACCAAGTATAGAACCTTCTGTCGTTCCTTGCTATACTGGCTGCCCATGATCTCTTCAACCTCATAGCCTGTTTCATAATCGTAGCCTTGTACATCATAACCTAATTCGTTTCCTTTGCTGGTGGCGAGTTCTGGTGCAGGTCTGATTGGAACAATAGCCGTTCTATAGGGTTCAATGAGTGAAACAGCGAAACCATTATGGATTTGCCAATACTTAGGCAATTCAAGCTTTAATGTGGTGGGTGAGAGTACTTTTAGCACATTGAAAGGACCATGTAGCTTCGCATCTAGCTTTCTAGATGGGTGTCTGGTCTTAAGGTTCTTTCCATTTAGCAATACTAGATCTCCAACTGAATGCTTCGGAGGTTCCTTAATAAGCTTATCAAGGTACCTCTCCATTGTCTCCTGTACCTTTTATAAACCTTTTCAATATAGGTCATGCACACTTGACATCAAATGAACAGAGTTCCTTGATGTCGGATTCTTTGCCTCTGCTTCAACAGGCCAATTTGTTCGAAGTTCGAACTCATAATTCCAAAAGAAATGTGACATGCCAGTGTAATAGCGGTTCCAGGTGTACTTGGCTCTCAAGCGCACTTGGCTCCCAAGCGTACTTGGCCTTCCCAAGTGCACTTGGTTGCAGAGGCCGGGTAACCGCCCTTCATATACAATCACCTCGCGAAGTGCTTTTGGTACACTAGCGATTATCTTACCTACATACCGTACAATTGATCTATATTGCTTATTTCCCGTTTGCAACCGTATCTACACGTATCCATCCATACGAGGCCGTACTAGGACGTACGTCCTTACACTATAATCTCTTTTCAGTTACCAGATACGTTTCACTCATGGGATTTCGTGATTTGTTTACTTTTCAATGCGTCAGACCTACACCGAGAACTATTGTTAAATTGTCGATACATGATAAGTAATCATCCAATTGAGTTGATTAACGGTAGTAGGGACGATTCCGAGATGATTTAGATATCAATCTGTCCTGAGAGATGCCTCACCTGTCATGATAGGCACTACTGAGAACTTGAAAAATGTCGCCATTCACAACCTGCAACGAGTATCATCACTAGAACGATGAATCAGAATAAGTATACGTGTCGATCGAATCAATTGACTACTGCAGAGCCCATTCCGAGGTGATTCGGAGGTCAATCGATTCGATGAGTCGCATCACTGACCGCGATCGTTATATGCTCACACACATACTCTCACGACCTATAAGTGTCGAAGTTTGATATGTATACCCTTCAATCGAGTTAATTGATGGTAGCAGAGATGATTCGGGGTTCAATCGATCCTGAGAAACGTATCACCGGCCCTTATGGCCACTACGGAGAAGACCTCGAAACAGATTTAACGGGATCCACCGCATACGAACGGAAGTTCAAGACAAATCAGAGATGATTCGGAGGTCAATTGACCCCGAAGAAATGCTTCACTCCTTGGAACCCATAGAGATTATCATCGCGAGGGTGATGATTCGAGATAAGTATTCCGTCTATTGGAGTCGATTGACGTGAGTAGAGCCAATTCCGAAACGATTCGGAGATGAATCGACTCTGATACTGTTAGGGGTTTTGTCCTAGCAGGTGTACGAGGTACGAAGGATGTCCATGGCAATCTGCGTTCGGTCACCTGTTACTATGGTTGGTCGATGTTACACCCGCAGCTATCC
>MU122212.1:271284-286589 GCA_014904905.1 Wilcoxina mikolae CBS 423.85 | reverse complement strand
TGTGGTCCGGACCTATCGTATCCTTTCGATCTCTTTGCTTCCAGGCGAATGGTATCCTTTCGATCGAGAGGGACATAAGAGGCTTCGTCAGCTATGTTGCAAACGCAGGTGCTTTCGTATCTACAGCCTCTCAGCTGCCTTCGCATTATCGATGGCATGAGCTGGCAGGGGATCGTCCCAATAACCACCTTTAACTCCTTATCAGTGGTGTGGTTGACTGCATGACAGCTCATCTGATTTCGTTGGGTGCGAGTGATATTTTGTGTAGTTTCGATGATGTTCAGGGATGGTGCTTGTACTATTCCGATGCGGTTATCATCGAGTGATCGTAGGTGACCCCGCTCCGATGGCCTTTGGTGATGTACAACTTGTGAGGTGTAACACTATCATTGAGAAGTCACACAAATACACGAGATTACTTCGAGAAATCACAAGAATATACGCGATCTACCCTCGAGAAATTCTACGAATCAACAAGAGATTATCTTGAGATATCCTACGGATCTCATTACCTGTTTTCTTGATGCGTCGCATCGAGTTCAATGCGAAGTCGAAAGACAGAAGGAAGCCGAAGACGAAATAAGACCCAAAGACGAAGTAAGACTGAAAGGCTAAAAGATGCCGGAAGACAAGGTGAAGTCAAGACCGAGTCGAAGGATGGTGAACTCAAGACCAAGCTGAAGTCAAGACCAAGTCAAAGGACAAGGTCAAAGGGCAAAGGTCGGAGGGCAACCCAATGTCGAAGGACAAAGCGAAGAGTAGTTGATGATGGTTTGTGTGATCGTACCTACCATCCGGATTTCAAGCGGATGCGATTATGATCATTGTTTGCATGGAAGTGTACCTTATGAATTTGCACGGAAGTGCACCTTATCGTTGATACAGAAGTGCACCTGAATCGAAAGCTCTTAAGCGCACATCACGATTACCTTCCTACCATCTGAAGTGCACTTGATGATTGCCTGCCTCCGAACTGAGCGCAAGCTCCGAAGTGTATCTACGAGTATCAGCATTGCACAGACGAAGTGCACTTACGGAGAATGATTACACAAATGGCAATTAATGAACGTTTGATTGGATGTACGAAGTTACCACGAGGTGGGCTTCCGAGGGTACAAGCTTTGCGCAAGATAAGCACACTTGATTGATATTGTAAGTTCGATCTTCTCTTGGATGCTCACGGGTTAGATAAAGGACGAACCACATACGATTGATGACGAGAGCCAATGACGTTTACCGATACGAGCACCACCGAGTCTGCACTACGGAAGCTACAAATACATGGGCTTGGATATGGAAATGGAGCCTGAGCTTGGTCCTGCTGAGCCATAAAAGTCATCATGGATTTGGAGATATGGAGATCTGGAGGTTACAGGGGTCAATTGGACGTTTCCTTCTCTTCTCTTCTCTTTTCTTATTGGATCTCGGCCCGGTACAAATGGCGTTGGCACGGGTTTTACCTTCTACCACTGGAGGTGGACTTTTCCCGTACGCCGGATCCACTGAAAGGTCACCCTCGAACGGTACCGATCGGCAGTAGGATATACGAGGCCGTACGAGGGCGTACGAGCTTGGATTTGTTTCTTCTCTTCATGTATGGGTATGAAGCCCAGAAGGTCTGCAGATAAAGAGGGGGATGATGTAATGGCGGCCAGCCTATGGCAGGGTAACCACCTATCCGCCCAATATATAGTCAGCTCATGCGAGTGCTCTTGCACGCCATTGATAACTTTACCTATTGAACTCACCTATCTTATTCTCGAATCCACATGTGCAACTGTATCTACACTCATATCTATACGTATGAGGACATACGCCTTTACACATCATGTATGACTCAAGACGGAGCATGGCCAGAGAGTGGTCCATGTGGACCCATAATATTAGTAGATCCAAAATTTGCAAATTACCCACAAATATAGCTGCACACATAGGTCATTGTATCAAATCTCGGGGGTGACAAAGTTTCCACCAGTGCTAATGTGTATTATACAGTTCATCTCACCATACTTACCACATCGTATCCAGCCAGCCCATCCAAACTGTTTTCAGTCAGCCAAGAGCTAACCTATCGAAATTGTGTCCAGCCAGCCAAGTCAGTCCTTTCAGATTGTCTCCAGCTATTCCATCCAGATCATCTGCAGCCAGCCATGAGCAAGTCCAGCCAGCATATCTAGATCATGCCAGGACTGGACCACTGGCACAGATTTCTACAGGTCAGGTACCCATCCAAATCTCACTGCAAGATGAGTTTGATTCAAATGCTGGGGGCAGCAAAGCCGCCACCAGAGCTTGTAATCTATACACACGGTTCTCCCCTCATTATTGCAACAATTGATGTTACATATATGCATCAGGATCATGTGTATGAGATCTTGTATGAGATCATGGCTTGTATGGGAACCTGAGACGTGTATGAAGATACGAGGATATGCTAGTGCATAATCATGAGAGTTCTAGAGAGTATGGCAGGCACTATATAGACCATGGTGTTCGGCATAGATTTAGATATCACAATCAAGCATCTATTTCACCACTCAAAGTAACAATTGAGATTTAGGTCAAAAAAGTTGGGGCTATTCATTACTTAAGTACGTATACGGCACCATTTCCGCCTGTGGTAGATTTAGAACTAAAACAAGATGCTTCATTCGGTAACTGTCTAGATTTCCACTCCCCAAGTCACCAGTCAGTGCACCGGCAACAACCAACAGAGATCCCTATGACGAGACGCTAGGTTCTGGATCTGCACACCATGGCTACCGCAGTGGTCGGATACAAAGTAATCTTATTGAGAGGTAAAGAACTTAGTCCACACCCACTGACAGCCAGTCTTTATACGAAGAAAGGAAAAGAAGACTCCGATGATATTAGTGCGACTTTCGTCTCCGCTCCGGAGGAGTTGCCGCTCCACCGCTCTCCAAACTATCATCCACCACCATCGATCCCGCATCACCATACACATCGCGTTTTTGATCGTAGTAACTATTACATACTACGGGCAACCCTGGGGAGTTAGGAGCAATGAGAAAGGGCGCATCGCGGAGAAAATCGCGGGCAAAGTCTGCATCCGGTGAGTCCATCCCAAGGGGTGCTTCCGATCTTGCTGCAGATCCGCTACCCATCGATCCTGCGTCAACATACACATCGCGTTTTTGATCGTAGTAACTATTACATACTACGGGCAACCCTGGGGAGTTAGGAGCAATGAGAAAGGGCGCATCGCGGAGAAAATCGCGGGCAAAGTCTGCATCCGGTGAGTCCATCCCAAGGGGTGCTTCCGATCTTGCTGCAGATCCGCTACCCATCGATCCTGCGTCAACATACACATCGCGTTTTTGATCGTAGTAAGTGATATCTACGGCCGGCAACCCCGGGTCGATGGGACCTAGGTCGAGTCGATCTGTAATGTGAGAGGACGCATCGCGGATAAAATCGCTGGCAAATTCTGAATCCGGGTAGTCTTCCTCAAGATGTGCGTATGATCTTGCGCCTGGGTTCATATAATTCCACCGCCAGTCGTCCATGGGAAATAAAGAAGCCTCAACTCTGCCGATCGGGTGTGTTCTCCTCGCTTCTTCCAATGCTTCAGATGGACATATGAAGAGTGAAGAATGGGGGGAGTGTTGATAGGCATCATCCGGTATCGGGTGCTGTGCGTCGGGGTCTCCAAACATACATACCGTTGGAATTACAGAGTTGGTTGATTCTTGCAAAGGTGGAAAGAACGTCATCGGCTTCATGAGTGGACTGAGCTCTTCTTTCATGGTCTCGGGCGATATAGTGTCGATATCAAAAAGTGCAGAGGAATGGATCGATGGATATTCGGATTCCATTGTATTTAGCGTGCTTTGCACACTACAGGCTCCAGAATATCGCTGGTCGATTTTGGTCCGAGTTTTGGAGCGAACATAGACATAACCGTGGGCATGCTCCATATGCCGTTTCAAATTGCTCTCCCGTGGGCTGGAGTAGCTACAATTATAAAGACACCTGAGCCTGGGAACATCTTTGTCATGTTTGGCATAGAAATGGTGATCTCGATTCGTTTCGGTAGAGAATCCCGTGGTGAAATAGTTGCAGGTTGATACAGTGCATTTATAGGGTCCGTCATGCGTTTTAAGATGCTTCCTACGGTTGAAATCAACATTTGACGATATCAAAGGGTTTTGGAACATGTTAACACTCACTTCAAGTCGCAAGCCCGTGCAAATCGCTTGTTACAGATCTCACATGGATGAGATTCTTCGGTCTGTTTCTCGACGTTTCTACGCTGGGTCATAGGCACATTTCTATAGCTTAAGGTGACAGTTGACGGGGCATGCGAAGTAGAATGCGGAATATAATCGGTTGGTTCGGAATAATGTGCATTTGAAGGAGTGAGTAGCTTTGCTTTGCCCTTGTCATGTGTTGTGGAGTCAATCGGCAAGCTTGTCGGCAATGTAAGGGTAAGTTTTTTGAACTCTTCCATCCGGGAAAGGGGCTGAATGCGCTCGATTCTACGAATCGGGGCGTATCCTCCTGGTAGATCGCTATCAGGTACTGGGAGGTCGCTAGGATTGGCACTGAATGCACTACTGATGACTTCTTCGAGGACATTCTTAAGCATTCGGAGAGAAGGTGGGAGCGCAAGTAGCCGAATTTCTTCCATGTGATGGCTCACATGTCGGTACCAGCTCTCGCCCGCCTTGGTGCGGAAGATTCGACAGCCAAATGGACATGATGGAGTCGCAGGGTCTCCCATAGTTACACCACCGGGGCTCGTTGAACAGGATCGTCCAAGGGGATTATCGGGGTGAGCTGTTTGATCGTGCTCCATCCATTCTCTCCATGTTCTGAATAACTGTCGACATTCGAGGGGCCCAGCATCGTTATTGATGCACATGTAAGGCATTAGATCACCGAACACATGTTCCCTGTACAAATTGTTAGCTTGAAAACTAGCTTGAGAAATGGTTACTTTCCTCCATTGCTCTTCCGTTGACAGAGAGACCGTATATTCCTTCAAGCAAATTGGGCACGGAGAACCAAGCTCTGGTACGGAGGGTATTGAAAAGCGACTGTGCTTATTAGAAGAGGTAACAGTCATTGACTCAGATACATCGGAAATGATAGAAGTCTCTTGATTTTCTATCTCGGTGGTTCTTTTTCGTCTCAGATGATCGGAAACATCAATAATTCCTTGGGCTAAGATTCGAGCCCGAAACGGCTCAATTTTGGGATATTTTACTCGAATTATAGTGATATAAATCTCGGCAAGGGTGGGGCAGGCCTGAAGGGTCTTCGTTCGCTCTTGACGGTCAATCATGGATTCCATTGCATCTTCTAGTGCAGGCAACAACCGCATTAGTGAATCGGTAATATAGCTGAGGTGCTCAATGTTGTCGTCATCATCGCAGCTGTCATCGGTGCAATTGTCCAACTCCATGCCACTCTCGCTCTCCGACGACTCCGAAGCTTCGAGGAAAAATTGGGAGGTAGAAAGCGACGGAAGCATTTGTAACAGCGCATCTCTTAGATTGGCTACAGTCTCAGGCTTGCACACTTCCGGCAAGTCAGCTGGACGCAGATGCTAACGGGTGGATACGAGGAACATGACTTACACTCCCCGAACTCCCCGACTAAGATCGTAGTGAGGCTCGACAGCAGGGAAGCTATGGTTTCCTTCAGATGAGGAGAGTCATCAATTATGGTGAGCATATCAAACTCCTCGCCATCAAAACTCTTCGTCCAAAGTCGGAATCTCCCAAGGGTAATTTTCGCTGAAGAAAATGATGAAGACGGAGTCGACCGTGAACTGTTTTCGGAGCTGGCATCGGAGATGAAGTTTAAAATTGCACTTAGAAGTGGCCCCACCGGACCAAGGATTGTATCCTGGCGGGGCAGGTCAGCGGTGGATTCGGGTCCATTTCCGGACTCAAAATTATCCTCCATTTGAGCCTCTGAGGCATCGCAGAAGTCCGAGTTCATTGTGGCATCAGCCAGGTATTGATGGGGTACGAGTTGCGGGGCTTGCAGCACGTCCCTACGTAGGGCAGGTAGTTCGGAATGCGTGCTGTAGTCCATCGTTGATCATAGGTTTTTCATTCGACGTCGATATATAACTAGCGCTGTAGATGTTTGTTTCATGCAACGGCGATGGAGTGCAAGCTAAAGACGGATTGATGGGATGATGGGATTAATGTATTGTAGGACGGCAATTGCGGGGTAACGTATTCGACTTCAGGCAACCGCATCAGCCGCAGCTCTTCCCCGCATCTCCGTGCACCACGAGCATCGACCGACGACACAGTTAACCATTTGCTCGAAAATCAGCATCCCTTGAGAGAACCTATTGGCGTTATTACCAAACGGCGAATACAAGCCAGATATATTGGTATTTTCTGTCCGAGTCATGGATGTCACAGGGTTAGCCATAGGAATTCCAGGACTTATCCTGTTGGTTACCAAAGCCTATATCGGTGTCAACCGTGCTGTCGAGGATTATCGGGACTTGGACTGCAAACTCACAAACGTTCTGACGAAAATAAACCTGGAGGAGAAAATGTTTGGAGTCTTTGTTGACCGAATTCTTCACGACCTGGTCGATGAGAACCGGAGAAGGCTTTTGAAGCTTGGACAGGAAATACAAGATGAGACGCTCCGCAAAGAGATCGAGGCCGGATTGGGGGATTTATCGGTACCAATCGCAGGTTACATGAAATGTGCCCATGACGCACTAGAGGAAATATCAACCATTCTGGCGCAACTTGGCCCCCCTCCCAAAGCAGATAACATTGCCAAAGCTTCACCGATTCATACTTTAGCCCTCCATACTGTACGTTAAGCATTGAGCTTCCAGCTACCCCCATTACTAATTTAATGAAGGTCAATCTTAGTCTCCATTGCAGAGCGAGCCCCTCTTCCCCGATCCATCGGCTGTCTGCCCGTCGAAAGGTGAAGCTACTTTCGAAAGAAACGTATGGAAAGTTGAAGACACTCCTCGAAGAATTAAGAGAGCAAAATTCGCTACTTGAACGTTGTCTTGGGGTGTTGGATCGCAAATCGACAGGCCAAAGGCTTTTGCCAATACAACAACAACCAACTACTGCCCCAGATTTTCCTACATCTTCATCAGAGGTCGCCGATACATCCACAAACACTACAATGTCAGCCCTCGGATGCCTTCCTGACAAGCCTGAAGAGTTTCCTGAAGAGGAGACCCAACAATCCTCTATTCCGACGATGCTATATCGTGCGCTAGCAAAAGCATCACCCTGCAAGTGTCATCGTCTGCATCTTCGCCTAGAATCACATTCCTGCAGCCAACTAAATCCGAGCAAGACCATCGGATTCTCGATGCTCGTAACCTCCAACGCTAGCGAGACCAGGGTCACTCTCAACTCCTCTCAGACGACCTCTGGCGACCTCTTCTTGGAGATTGTGAACGCGCTCACGAACGATAATGGTACATCTTCACAAATTTGCACCGGCAACCTTTGCGATGCGTTATTCGCGGGTCGCCAGGTTAGTTACTTGCTGGATAACTTCTTGGTAAAGCGAGTCCACAACTCGCAGACATGTACTACGGGTTGTACTGCACTCTCGTTGCACGATCTTATCGAAGATAGACGACGAGTAACGCACTATGATCGCCTCATCCTGTCTGCTAAGCTCGGGAAAGCCGCCATATCCCTGCACAGCTCGCCTTGGATAAAAGGATGGTCGACTAGGACGATCAAGTTCTTTGCTGAATATGAAGAGTCAACCCAGCCTGCATCCTGGAAACCTCACATCTCGACCACGTTCAACTCGGACTATCTTCTACTTCCTAGCAACACTGATGTCTATGCCTTGGGTATGATGCTTCTCGAGATTGGAGACGCCGACACAGAGAACTTTGAGTTTCCTCGGACGCTCAAACCTGCGCTGCGAACCATCACGATGCAGATGGGACGTCCGTATAGAAAGATCGTTGAGCGCTGTTTTAACACCTATCAAGACTCGACTAGCTTGGGCAGTTCGCAGGACTCAAATATTAAAGCGTTAAAGACGGAAATTGAGGATTTAGAGAGCTATGTCGCAAATTGTTTTGACTTTTGATCAATCGAATGTGAGATGCTTTCGTTGAAAACTATCCATGAACGAATAACTGATGACTTGCAGTAATCTTCTCTCCGCGTTGAGATCGAATTGTGTCGATCATGTACATAGGATGAAGTGGAGGCATACAGTGAGCGTAGTTACTCGTATGAATCGGTATAGTCACAATACGCGCCACCTGTAACCTAGCAGCGACCTTCAGAAATAAAGTACACCCTCTAAGTATATTGCATAGTAACCCTCGTTTTGTTTTGATTATTACGGTTTAAGCCTGCACCCAGAACACAGCACACCCAAACCCGTAGTTCAAACATGTACACCATTGTACGCCAATCTGTTCGGAGTCGACTGGTCAAGACCATTAATTGCTCCCAGTGTAGCAATTTCCAGAAGGCAGGGTTTCCAATCCGCATAGTTGTAGTAGCCTTCTTTGCTGAAGATGAAAGCACAAATGCCAATAATGTATGCAAAAGCTTTATCAAGAACTTCAGTCGGTGTCTTTAATTCATAATGGCTGGGAGAATCACGAACCTTGGGAAGTGCCCGATTGCTTGAGAGATTTGGTAAGAGAACCTTTGCCTTTCTGATCGATAAAGGCGCTTCTGATTTTTTCGCACGGGGCCTGAATGTCAACAGCTGAAAGTTGTTAGCGGGTATATATTGGAGGTTCAAGAAAAGGATGTCATACAGTCACCGCAGTTGCTTGCTGGGAGACGCGTATCTCGCTGGGTGGTAGCCCCAACAGTTATCGAAAGATCTGATAATGCTAATGCGTCCAACTATACGAGGATTAGCATGCGCAGTGGCAGTGCACAATGGTATGGCAAGTACTTACCGCAGATTTTCCTGCTGCCGCGCATAGAGAAACGTTGAATAACTCAATTGTTTCATCTACATGGTCGTTTAACAGATATGACCGTCTGGAAGCCAGCGAGTAGTTTATCACTGAATCGGTCAGGATACAATGCTTGAAGACTCGAGGGTGATAATACCTGCATGTGGATATCCTCTACTAACAACGTCCTAGCGAATCCATATTGGAAATAGCGGTAGCTGGCACTGTGAGTGAAGCCTAAAAGTGATCGGTACTGGAACTAGCCTGGGAGCCGCCGGTAGATCTAGCCTGAGAGCCGCCTGTAATAAATCGCCCAATCCGGCCTCGATCTCTTTGCAAAGTGTCTCATCTTGTATTTCCTGTCCAAGTTTCTGCAGCAGCCTTGTGCGGTCCTCGTCGACCACGTCATGAAGGATTCGATCGACGAAGATCCCAAACATTTTCTCTTCACGGCCACAAGTTCGGCGTTATGCGCAACGCCATACGATTTTCCACCAGCGATTGCAGCCATGTGGGTTCCATGTCCGGATTGGTCGCTATCTGTATCTGCTGTGTCCGACCTTACGTTGCACCCAAATTGGGCTTTCCCTCCGAACTGCTACAAGATATGTTAGGAAGGCCCACGGTATCTGTAATTCACGGGTAGTCACCTCGTGGTTGATTAAGATGCCAGTGTCCATAATGTAAATGACACATCCCAGTCCCCCATTATCATCTCGATTATACACTCTCTTCTCGTCTGAGGTAAATGGTAGCCGGTGGGAGACCCTCACGAGCCCCCATGAGCTCGCCTCGTCCCCCTGGGTACAGGCCTGATATAGTGGCTCTACAAGCTTTACCTACCATTGAGCGTTAGTACGTGATCAACAAAATGGCAAAAGGCGCGCTCGTACTTCTTTGCGATTCATGATATCATAAAGGATATCCTCCCCGAACTTCGCAACCTATGCTTTATGTCGAACGGAGTATAACATCTTTACCCAGGATTCTACTTAGGTAGTATTCGGCACAGAGTAAGATACCACAAAACTCGATCTTAGAACTTAGCCCGGGACAAACGGGATTTTTGTCACCACCATCTTGGGACACTTGCTGAATTGTGCCGGAGCGACTCGGGATTCCGTGAGTGGTGGCTCATGACTGGCTTTTGCGGCCAAGAGCTATTGATTGAGGTCATTTCTCCGTATTTCCTTTGCACCGAATTTCCACTTGCCGCCGGATGTGTGTGGCGTTGAAGATGCCGGAGCAATTGACGACAACTAGACGGTGGTAAAACAGACGATGAGCAAAAAAGAAAGGGTAAGAGGGGGATGGACTTGGATATATTGTAAATGTAGATCAAGATGGGGTGAGGATGGGTATATTAACGGAGAGAAACTTAGGGAAAATAAGTAAAAGGAGGCTCTGCGGCTCGGGCCCGGACCCCGCGTTGCACTAATCTAATGCTTGAGCCTCCAATTCACCCTAATTTGTTTCCAACGTCAACGTCAACGATACTTTGGAGACAATCACCATGTCAACTGGAGGATCGGCGAATGCTATCAACGAAATAGCACGTCCCATCAAGCGGATGGCAGTTCGTTCTGTTGAGGCACTTTCAACCATCAAGCTTTCAACCATCAAACCTGGTTATTACTTGTACGCTCAATTCCACGTTCTACGCCTCCCACCAAGATATATGTTCTAATAACGCACTCTCAACAGGATGTTTTTGGCAGGCTTACCCATAATGAAGCGCACTTTTACAAACCGCGTCACCAGGGACTCCACCCGTTAGTTACGAGTCTACGACCACAAAAACAACCAAAAGAGAAGCCCACCAACGACTCAGACTTCAGTGCATCTGCAATTACGTCAACCTACTAGCAAGTGAGAGAGAATAAGACACCAAATGAAAGGTTTACAGTTTCCATTAGCCCTGGAAGAACTCTGGATATCGATATCGCGATACAGACCAAGAGGCAGTCTATGTTTCCCTTCTAGAGGATGAGCATATTATTGCACACGAGACGAGACGAGATAGAAGCTCAGCAAAAGACGATGCAACAAGAAAGCATCGAAGCAATTTCCGCCGAAAATGCAGCGACGGCCAATACCGTGAACGAAGTTGCACGCCCGATAAAGCGGTTAGCAAGCAAAGAACAGGAGATCAAGGATGCCGAAGCCGCCCATGCTGCGTTCCGAAAGCAACAAGTGCAACTGGTGCAACGAGCCCAGCAGCAGCAACAACAACAATTTCTGACATTTATGTCCCGCCTCGCCAAAGCAGAGCAGGCCAAAAAGCAACAACAGCTGTATATCCAACAGCTCCAGGATACCGAGCGGGTTATCCTCCAGCAGAAACAACAGCAACCCCAACGCCCTTCAACACCTCCTCCACCTCCTCTCTCCGCCTCCTCCATCTCCCCCTCAGAACAACGGGCCGAGTTTGACTTCGCCATATACAAACGAAAGCTGCAGCGGGATGTGCAGCAACCTTTAAACGAGGTGAGGGAGAATAATACTCTCCTGGAAGAGCAAAACAAGCAGTTGCAGGACAAGATTCGCCGTCTCAAACGGCGGCGTGTGGAGGGAGGAAGGGAGGGCGAGACGAGATAATCTAATCTCGCTTTCCCGGGACCACCGGTACCCCGCCAGATCGCCCGGGTACCCGGGGCTCTAATAAGAGAGGAAGGCATCAATTTCAAGTGCGCCTTCAGGTTTTCCTCAAGTCTCCCACCGGTGGGTATCACGGTCTATCGCCTCACCTCCTGTCTCCATGCTTCGGTCTCCGGTTGAACTTAGAAAGTCGACCTCAAGGTTGATAGGGACATGTAGTGGTATAGCTAGCCTGGATATACGCGATGGTGTTAAAAGCATTAGTAGATGAGTACGAGCCTGAAATAATTTGTTTTTCGGAAACTGGATCAATCATATTATTCGTCTCGAAGTCTGGGACAGTTTTCCTTGACAATGAAGCTTCGTTCGTTCTCACGGCCGTGGGGAATGATACAGTTTCCTACATACAATGCTCCGCAAGGAGCTGTAGAGACCAGCTTTTTCGTGCAGTATTTCCCATCGCCAGTCCCTCGTGTCTTCTGTGCATACTGACAAAGTTATCTAGTCTCATTATAGCATCATCAATTTTTTTCTTCTTCCTGGCGGTTACCCTTTTTCCACCACTAATTCAAGACTTGGGTCCCTACAAAGGACCAGCGGCTACACGGATTCGGGTGGGGAGGACGCTCAGATAAACGAAATCCGTAGGAGGATGTGTATTCAGCCATGAAGGACCAAGTTTCAGCCCAATCCTTTGGCAAGCCAAGTCTCAGAGTGTCGTGGATCTCTTCATACCTGAAGCAGAGAGTATCGCATGCTCGGATGCAACGCGGGAAGCCATCTGGCCTCGGAACCTCCAATCAGACGTCAATCCGTTCATCGGACCTCGCAATCGGCCCGGGAGTTACAGCCAGGGACCAGTTGGGATCAAATGCGACAACATGGGAGCCCTAACTCTCATCAACTAGGCCGCGGTGGAGTGCAAGCTCCACATGCACGAATCGAGGGTGGCGGAGGCCGCGGCAGCGGCTGGGGGCGAGGAGGAGGGGGGCGAGAAGAGGCTGCGCAAGGAGAAGAAGGAGCTGGAGGAGAAGCGTTCAAAGCTTCTCCTCCGGCAAGCGAGGATGAAGGCTGCTTACAGGATGGCCGAGAAGGAGATGGAGGAGTTTTTGGGTGCCAATAGCTCCTAGCCTTTTTTTTCTATACGTATTGATCAAGGGCTATGCTCTGACAGCGGCTGGTACTTGGAAGTGCAACGCATGGATTAAGGGCCGTAATATGATGAGTTGGAAAAGCACTCAACAAAAGACAGCAAGAAATGGTTTTTCTTGTTCGTGGTGCGGGGTATCGTGGCCCTGGCTGTCTGTACACCATATAAATACTCTACATACTTAAAATCGTCCCAAAACTCTCGTATTTCGTCTGTCAACCACATTTTTCAAGCTGGCGCTTAACCTGTTACTGACCAATAGCTAGAGCATGAAGTGATGGAGTGTAGTCAAGATAGAGTATCTGCACCCACCCTTGTAACGTTAACCATGACCGGCTTAGCATTCACGCCAATCGGGAACCAACTCTCCATCACCACCATCGCCATGTCCAATCCGCACCAACCACCAATCGAAAACCAACTCTCCATCACCATCATTACCATGTCCGATCCGCCACAACCGACTGTCGACCAAATGCGCCGTTGGACGCCTGAGCAGCTTAACGCATACCTTGATCCGCGTATCCACTCCCCAGTCTGGAATGAATTGGCCAACCTCAACCCGCCCGTCGACGGCGCAACCTTCATCAACCACGGCGGCGATGTCTGCTACTGCAGGATGAGATCGGGCTTGGCATACGCATTGAGGTTGCAGGTGGAGGCGCATGGTGGCCCGGTCAATAGTCCTTTTGCAGACGGCGACAAGCGACAGCTTAAACCTTCCGGCTCTGGGCTGGCCCTACGTGACTAGTAAGTAGGTTCTCCCAGTTAACCGTGATGCTCTAGAACTAACATAGGTATCATAGCTACAATCACCTAAAGTCGAAATATCCGTCGCTAGCATACTGCAAATGGTATCGTTAACTGATTGTGGGCGGAATAAGGGTAACATTCTGTTTCCGAGTTGTGCCCAATTTTAGAGTATGTTCAAGCTCCGGAGAGTATAACCAGCAGATTTCGGGAGCTACGCCAGATTACACCCCTCTCTACGGTAGGAAACCTGTTCCCCCTCAGCAATCAAGATGGTAATCTCGGAACTCTGGTGTAAACTACCACACTTAAAATGGGCTGTTGTTTTGCTTTTGAAACAAAATGACAATTGGGGATCTGGTTTAGGGGTATAACATCTCATTCGCATCGTGACTTGAGAAGGTCTTGGGTTCGATTCCCAAGTTCTCCACTCTTTTTGCTCGCTTCAGCCTGAATTCTCACTCTTACCGCACAATTCTAGCAAGTAGATCTACAGTTGATCGCATTTAGTCTGACAGACGGCTTTGTTTTCGCTGGAGAGTAGGCTAGCCATGCCATATCAAAGACTACGCACTGTGAATTGGCTAGATAGTTGAAAGTTTTCGAACGTGAATCGGTATTGATTCCCATTATCCCAGTTGTACGATTGGGCGATCAAATCCCAACCGTACCAACCCTCTGCACCCCACCGACACTAGCCCCAACCTCTATCCTCCCCCCCCCCTCCTTCCTCCTCTACAACACTTCCTCCAGCTTCCTCGATTACCAGATATCAACATACCTATATCTCCTTTATCGCCGAGAGTCATGTCCCCCGCCGGCCGTAGCTGTTTCAGTACATGGGGGCTTTTGATGGCGGGGTGATGATGAACTGTTATCGTCTCATTCCAACACTCAACTGCAACTTTTACCTACGTAGCTCCGCTTCAGCAAAAACGTCTTGGATGGATATCCGCATGCCTTATAATGTGAGGGGACAACGCTATGGGTTATAGGGATGGATTGTGCACTGTAGCCAATCACAAGTGTGCCGATTGATATCCCATGAATCAAAGTTTCGGGGGTTCGAAAACCTCGCAATGGCGATACCGGCCACATCTTTATCTACTGGGCCAAGAACTTCTTTTCACCCGCCGAGACGCCTCCATAACCCACACGGTGACAACACATTGTTATAATAACGACATTCTTGATGATTCTGACGACACACCATCCTCACCAAACCCATACTACATCGACCCCCCATTGGGACCAACTCGCAACCCGCCTGCTCTGTCAAACAAAGTATCGATCTCATGACTCCTCCTCCTCCTCACTCCTCCCCACTTCGCCTCATAAGACTGCAGGCAGCTGCACTCATAGCTCTGCCGTACCCTCGCCGACTTGATCGAGATGTGAAGGGCGAAGAGGTGATGAGGATGGAGATGCCGAAGACACAGTTTATCACTCGGGAATATCTTTCAAAACCTTTACGCCTTGATGATTCCATAAAAACCATCATCTCGGGTTTGTGTACTCTCTTGTAGATGTTGTAATCCGAGTGTCACGAACTTTTGGTAGCGTTCCTTCGGTGTGATAGAGTACGTGTGGATTGTGCGGCCCAATGGTTTGTTCGACGAACCCGGGTGTTGGTGTGGATTAGACATTTGCACGTCGAACTCGTTGCACATGTGTAGATTGTAGCTGGCGTGGTTCCTCAATCTTCGTGAAGCTTGAGACGGCTTCGCATTGCCCTTGTAAACCGACTGGGTTTCACAAGGAATATACCCGTTTCATCATTAACTGATTATACACATACATTAGCACATTACCACCCTCTCCACATCCCCCATTACCTCCCCCTCCCTGGTATATACGACCATTCTCGCCTCTGTGTAGTCCCCCGCCTCC
>MU122212.1:259599-271184 GCA_014904905.1 Wilcoxina mikolae CBS 423.85 | reverse complement strand
GACTCCTCCTCCTCCCCCCGCCAACCTTAACCTTAACACTCATCTCCTCCTCACTCCAATCCCTAACCACATCCTCCGGTCTCGTCCCCATATCTCGATAAAACAATCTCCTCAACCCCTTTTTCGTCTCCTCCTCACACCCTAGCGCCTCCTCACACCCCTCAATCGCCTTCGCAACCAATCCAATACTCGGGGTACAACACTCCCACAGCTCCAAAAACAATCTTGTAGCCTTCTGTGGCGGCAGCGAGAGTTCGTGCGCAAGGAGATGCGAGTGTGTAGTGACAAACTGCGGGAGTGGGGTGGTGGAAGCGTCCCAGCCGAGGGTGAGGAGGAGTGTAGAGAGGTAGGAGTATAGTGCGAATGCGGTTGCGGGTGTGGAGAGGGTGTTTTTTGGTGTGGATTCGTAGGAGGGGTGGAGGGGGAGGGGGGTGGGAGGAGGGATCGGGTGTCGGCGGAGGAGGGAGCTGGTGGGGATTAGGTGTGTGTGTGGGGCGGGTTTTGGTGGTAGTGGAGTTGCGTCGACGACGGAGGGGGCGCGGTAGCGGTAGGAGGATGGTGGTGGTGGTGGTGGCATTGTTGTTGTTTGTTGTGCGAAGAGGTGGGTTGTGGGTTGGGAGATGTCTAAATATTTTTTTTCCCTCGATGTCTGGGGGAGAGGGGGGGTGTGGTTGGCCTGGGTGCACGCGCCGAACGGGTGCCATTCCTGTTCTGTAATCCCCGACATGCAAGGGACCGCGACTATTGGCTGTGTTGCAGGGCTGGGGAGGGGAACACTTATCGTGCACGGGTGATTGGTGTTGTTTGCTTTTCCCAGTTATGTCGGAGGCTGAATGGGCCAGCGCAAGGATTCCGCCAACCTCCCATTAACATTGGAACACGAGAGAGTCGGTGATGCAGCCGAGAAAAAATTATGCAATATGGGTGGTGGTACTTTGTATGTCGGCAGGTACAGCCGGCCAAAAGCGCATCCATGGCCGATTTGATCTGCTTGTGGGATTCATTTGTACCAAATAATGCCCTGGTTTGTTGAATGTACATGCGTGGCCTCGCTAGCTCAATGGCTAGAGCGTGGGACTTTTAGATGGGAACATTTGAAATCCCAAGGTTGCGGGTTCGAGTCCCGCGTGAGGCTTGATCTTTTGCACTTCATTTGCAGTGGAATTTTTTGCCCCTGGCGTCCTCCGTTCTCGATCGATCTCGTCATTTTGATCGGTACGCAGGATTGCCGCGGCAGTTGTCTTCAAAGCCATCGCCCGGATAAAGCTATATCAATGGCTTGTTGGTACCATTGTTCTGCATTATGTTCTCCACTCCCCAACAATAAAACGAGTTATCGGGAGTATACTAAATCCGTGAATAGACATCTGATGATCCATCGATCCATCAATTGGTGGTGCATTAACGGCTTTTTGAAACGATTGGATAATTATCTGCAGCTTTGTTAGATCGTTGGAGATAATCGCCCATGCTATCCACACCTAAGACCTTTCGTTTTCCCACAGCTGAATCATAAACGGCGCGAACGGGGTCCTAGCTGGTGGGAAAACCTGCCCGTGAGTGATATAACGGCGTCGTCAAGCCTAATAAACTGATCGCCTTCATCTTTAACCGTACACGAAGCGGAATCGTCACTTTTGTACTGTTGTCCTGCATCCAGGATAGAGTGACAATACGACGTGAATTGAATTGATCTTGACTTTCCGGATATTGAGGTCCTCGACGTAGTCGTATTGATGGAGATCTTCGGATCCCACCCAAACACCGGGAAAGACTATCACCTTCATAACTATCACCCGTTTATTGTTCTCACTGGTCTCCGACGTCGTGACAGCTGTAATCGTTGCAGAGTCATTCGCCTTGTCAAAGTCGGTGGTCGCGATGAGAGAAGTAAAAAATCCAACGCCGTTTGCCCACTTCATCCATTTGTCTTTATCACTTCAAATCCAATCCGCAAATCGAGATAGTTGAGTTTCCACGATTCCGTGTTTGCTTAAGCTTTTCCTCCGACCAGTGGCGATAATGTTCCTGACAATCCTACCCTCGGCACTTCGGATTGAACTTCACGTCAAGGGGAGAATTTACCGCTTTCCAGTCAGTCAGCAACAATGCGTGCTTAGTTCGCTCAAGCGGTATTGAGATCCAGTTCATCGTCGTTCTCGTCGAATCGTAGTATTGAACTGATGGCACCCCAAAATAATCTCTTGTCATGCCGTATGAAGCATATAATTCACTTTCATTGAAGCGATCACTTTATATGCCAATCCAGGGTCGGGCTATAGTTACTGAAATATTGCCGTAAAAACTCGATTTTCTTGTGTCCAATCCAAGGGTACCAATCGACAAAGGGAAACAGGCTGGAATCCATTCTCGGAGGTATGTAGTTGTGAGAGGATATCAATGACAGTACGTGAATTATAATGTTGTACCGGATCTTGAGGCAAAAAACAGTTTGTCGTCTCGATCGTAATATCTTTGCCGACCAATGCAAACAGAACCCCAAAACTCCAGTCGGAGCAGCGGAGAGAATTTTTGGCGCCGCCCCGGAGAGTATATCTGTCGGACCGGGTTTCTTATTGTGCTAATCGGCAAAAGTCTTCATTGCCGCAGCCCAGGCGATCTGGAATTGTCTATTGCATCTTGGAGAGTTGTTTGAACCGCAGTGAATCCAAATCTGATAGTTCCTCCTACTTGACGGTTAAAAGACACCTGCTCCCATCTCTGGTGTCGATAAAGTCTCTGCCGACACTCTTGAACTCGAACACTGTAAATGGAAAGGATCTCGTTCTTTCTCCTTTACAGGTCGCTTCCCAGGTCCAGTATCGAATTGCCAGTAGTGTGTCGCCATGTATCTTTAGAGTCGTCTAGATGCCGGATGCGCCAGGCCATAATGACTGTCCTCAATTGACCGGCTGTCAACTGCGTTTTCTCTTTACTTTATTCTCTTGACGCTCCTTCTTATCCTTCTCCCCCTCCCCCTCGCGGAAGACATATATCACCGGGAAGTCGTTCTTTATTTCGGGTCAAGGCTCGCGTCTTGGGTAGAGTCCCATTCATACTCTGACCGGCGGCGCTGCTTGACCTTAGTGGTGCTGAAAGCTTTGGGGCACATACTGATACTCACAGCACTCAACAAAGGAGGGCTAGCGTCAAGGCTGCGAGATTGATACGTCTCACCGCAGAGTAGAAAGCGCCGCCGAATAGTACCGCCATCTGACTCGGATTAGAGGGCGTCAAGGCCGAGGGAGGCTGACAGGATGAGGGAGGCTACCGCGTCTTTTCTTGACGAAGTTGAGAGAGGCCGCCGTGCAGAGAACCGCCATGAGAGCTTGATGGACAAAGAAGGACTGACGACGCTGGGAGACTAACGTTACAAGCCTCAACGAATAGATGATCGAAATGGAGACGCCAAATGGAGGCTATTATAGAGCTGGGGACTCGAGAGTGTGAGGGGCCATCATAAAGACGGAGTGACAGTGAGAACCAGGGCTGCGACGAAGGGAAGACGTGAGATAAATCACTGCAGAGGATCGGTCAGTGATGGAAGAAAGAGTGTGGGCACTGAAAGAAACCCACCCACCAAAAGTCGCGCACTACCAAATACACTGTCGAATTTATCGCCGAGATCACCACCGAGCCCGCCCGTCGAGCGCTACAAAATACACCGTCGCATTAAGCGTAGTAGATCGCTTGACGCGACGAGTGCATAACGCGCACATGGGAAAGGATGGAATTGGTAATATTGACAACACAGGGGGAACAGTACTTAAGTATTCGGGCCGAAAGAGCTCTTGGCTAAAAAAATCCCAAATGCCCGAATTCTTACCTATGGGTACGAATCGGAAATTGTCAATTTCCTGAGCCAAGCTAGTCGCACGAGTATATTCCGTTTAGCAAGTGATATGCTGGTGGCTCTTGAAGGAGAGCGTCGGAATAGTGTAAGGAGAATCGATATTTTATCCGGGGAATTACTGACTGGACTATAACCAGCAAGGCCGATCATATTTATAACTCATAGTCTTGGTGGAATCTTAGTAAAAGACGTAGGTCATATCCGCAAGATATTTCACACGAAATTGCTGATTTTTTTCTTCCAAGGCACTTCGTGAGTCGCTCGGGGCAAAGTACAAATCCCATCTTCATTCTATCTATACGTCAACATTCGGCATTATCTTCCTCGGGACACCTCATAGAGGCAGTAATTGGGTGCTCATAGCGCAAAAGATATGCCGGTTGGCAGTGGGTCGCGCAAATAGGGTGGTGCTTGATGCCCTGCGAGTAGACAGTGAAACTCTTGAGAGAATAATGACGGATTTTGCAGCAATGATGAAGGACGAATCCTTCAACAGGGAATACCCGGGCTGAGCGGAAAGGCAATATCCCAAGACCCACATATGGGTTTGAAATCGAGTTGCTAACATCTTCTAGATAGTTGATAATTTTTCGTCGATAGTTGGCGATGCATCTAAGGTGTACTGTTTTGGTTGCAAAAGTTGGATACAAGCATGCTTTACTGTCCTGTATTCGCACTTGAATCGAAAGGCGGCTAGAAGTAGCACTGAATTTTGTTTTCGTCTTAGCCCGTGTATGGAACGTCCCAGCACCTATTCGGCATTTTACCGGTCGCTCTGATATCCTTAGGCGCATTCGTGAGGTGCTTCAGCAGTCCAAATCAGACTCAGACGTCCCGAATACAGTCATATTGTCCGGTGTTGGAGGTTCGGGAAAGTCGCAGACTGCTCTCAAATACGCGTATGATCACAAACGCGCATACACGTCGAAATCGTGTCCTAGAAAATAACCTGCGTGCAATTTCTGCAATGATCGTGTATAACATCATCGGTGTACAATAGTGTCAGTGCAAAAGCGCAAAAATAGCATTTGCACCGACGGCCCCACTTTCCGCAATGTGATCCCTTAGATAAAGAAGTTCCGCTCTACCGATCGTCTCATCGCCCCAATCGCACCTCTCCCATCGCATCTTACGATCGCACCTCTCCTGTCGTACCTCTATTGCTTAACAGCTCCCTTTTCAGCCTTCTCTCGACTTCAACCAGAATAATGCCTAAGACGGATTGGAAGTTGGGGACACAATCCAACACCTATCCTTCTCAAACGCGGATATAGTACAGGCCTAAAGCTATAAGAAGCATGTGGTTTGGAGAAAGCACTGCCCTCTATACAGCATCTTCTGTTTGTTTTTCCATCACAGGTTTTTATCCGTTAACAAGAGCAAACTCTTTAACTACGTCTAAAATATTATTCATGACCCTGGCCACAGTAAAATCGCGTGAGAAACACACATGATAGAGCATTGGAAAGTCTATACAATATAGCCGTGAGCTTTCTTGAGCATGAATAAAGGCCAGGGCTGGGACACTTTGTGCTTACCGGGATGTGGAACGGTCGGTTCAGTGGTGCGAAAGTCTATGAGCACCTAATCCAATAACTCGCCATCAGCGATCCATCGATGATAGTTTCCCCCGTCTTGGAAGCGGCCGTAGTGAGATCTCAATCGATCCCCTTCGCGTGTGAACTCCAACCCCCACTTTTTGGCGGCCTGATAAAAGTCCAGCGAACCGCCCTTCTTGACCCCGCTGTCACCGAATTCAGGAGACCAGAGCATCCCCCCGTCGAGGATGTTGTCCGATGCTCGGTAAAACTCTTTGCGGTACCAATCCTCGGGTGGCGCACTATGGCTTGTTCCTGGCTGTTCCGGAGGGAGGGAGAGTTTTGACGGTTTCATGAACTTTATGATGTCGATCGCCAATGCGATAGGTGAAGTAGCTGTGATAATGCAAGATTTGATCTCCAGTAGCAGTGCCTGGCAATACCTGAACACGGTCAACAAGATGTCATGACGCGCAGTCACGCGGAGAATAAATACCAAAAGTGTAGAGGGGATGAAAACACATAGGCTTCTCCCATATCACTAACCAAGGCCTTATGAATCCAACCCCGATGATAGGAATCCAAAACACCATCTCTGTACTCCGATTGCTCAATGCCAAAAGCTTTCACAACTCCCTTTCTTGACATCTCGTTTAAAAACTTCGCCGCAGTTATGTTCTCTTGTAAGTATTCTCGGTGCGGCAATCCACGGGCGAATCTCGAATGCTTTAAACCTTCTCGAAGTCGTTTAGAAGTTGGATCTCCACAGAAGATGTCCAAAAAGGCTTCTAGGCTGATAGTGAAGCTGCTTCCTTTTCGGGCATGAGCGGCCAACATCAACTAGAATAGAGGCTATTAGTGATAATTGGCTCTCCAATACTGAGGGATGGGATGCCTGCATGATCCGTAACTATTGCTTCCATCAAACCGGCCAATGCACCTGCATGGCCTCCGGATATGGTTACCAGGAGGTCTCGAAGATCTGCAGAGAGCTGGGGTCGATTTTGGTTGTTGATGCAGTATCGAGTGATGAGGTCGTCAGCCTCATCTTTGGCAAGTAATATCCCGATTGGCCTTTCAGTCACAGAAGTACTTTCCCAGTGGAGGGAAATCCTTTGATCTGCGCAGAAAATAGGCGGGGTGCCCGACTTCGCCTCAACCGGGAAGGGCCCAGGGCTGCCATAGGAACTGAAAAGAATGAAGTAGGCACCGCTATCCAAGATTTTGAAGAGAGACCAAAGATGATTATCGTAGTATGAGGACTGTGCATCATCGATGAAAACTACCGTGTCCTGAGCGACAAGGAGCTCCGGCAAGGACATCTGAACACGCCTCTCGAGATACTCCTTGCTGTCCGCATCCGACATACCGGCGGGCCAGCCCCAGAATTCGTAAACTCTAAATGTGGGGTGTTTTTCGATAATGTGTCGATGAATGAGATTCATGAGAATTGTCTTGCCGCATGCTGGGGTACCGCGTACCAAAACTACTTGGTACTTGAACGCTCGTTTTAGGATTTCTTCAACTACGACAGGCCGAGGAGTCCAAGCTGGAATTCTAGTTGGCAATTGAAGCTTCGGATAGGACAAACTAACTTACATTCGGGAATCCTAGGAACACCTTTCGGCGCCCGGACGAGGTCTGCTGAATGTCCAGCGATATGAGCAAGAGTAGCTGGATGCAGAACGGTAGCGTCGGCAACGGGAGGGAAGCTGATGCTCGGTCAATATATTTCAACAGATAGTGGAATCAGTGCTTTTACCGTAATCACTATGCATCGACATCAAATGATCACAGTCATCGCAGCGCCCTCAGTTGCATCGACACAAATCTCTGAGGTACAAGACCCAGAAAGGCAAACACATGCAGAGCCGTTTTTAAACGAAAAATTGCAACGACCCATTGTAATTAAAATGGTGCGTGGTTGCACTACATTGGGTGCAGGGGACGAGGACTGGAGGCTAGCAGAGGGAGCTGTTAGCAGACAGACTAGCAGAGAACGGAGACGGTGAAGCTGCCCAGGCCGGAGGGAAAGTCTTGGCAGCAGCGGGAGAGTGCCAGATGGCGTCAAGCCACCGGGAAAAAATGTTTGGAGTCATGTTTGCTCGTTGTTGCAGCAACAAGCAACAAGTTGAAGAATATGGTTGGTAACGGGCTGGGGTGGTGATGGGTGACGATACAGATTATCGATGGTAAAGAGATTGGAGTAGCGCGAGATGTAGATCTAAAGAGCTTCGTGTCGAAGCGATAGCAGATCTTGCAGGGCTGTGTCGCGTGGCTACCAATGTCGTCAACCCACATCAGTTATTTTGCACAATATAAGACCAACTGGAATTCAGATCAATGCAATAAACGAACAGAATCATTCCTTCGTGAAACTGCTATGTACGACAAATAGCAGTTGGATAACGTTGTTATATTGCACAACTTGTGTGACGTTGTTATGTTATGCATTCTCCCCTGCAATCACGTTGCATCCACCACATCCTCCTCCACACCTTTCTTCTCCCCCTCCTCCTCGCCTCCCCCACCATCAACCATCTCCTTCTCCTTCTCCTTCTCCTTCTCCATTTTTTCCCTCCACCTCCTCTCCGACTCCCTCCTCCGATTCTCTCTCTTCCTCCTCGTCTTCTCCACCAACCGTTGCGCGTAACGTATTGCGCCTTCCTTCTTTGCCGGCGCAGCTTCGGACATGCCTATATACACCCGTTAGCAACAAACAAACACGAAAACAGCGAACTTACTCGTAACCGGCGATGAGAAATAGGGAAAGAGAGAGAGAGAGAATAGGGGCGAGGAATAAGGGGGGTATATATAACGGTCGCTAGCTAGCTAGCGCCACACGGACCGTGGCCGGGCGTTGGTGGGGTGAAGCTACCACCAATGGGTTGCCAAATTCGCTTATCCATATAAGGGGAGGTTTCATTGTGTCCCTCTTATTAGCCATAAGGGAGCCATAAGGGGGCCAAAGGGCCACAGGGCCCCAGGGCAACCGATAACCAGCATCACAACAAATATCTTGAATTAAGTATTTGAGTTTAACTCCAATTACAAAGTAATGTATACATGAAATATGCGCAATTTAACCTCCCCTTATATGGATAAGCGAATTTGGCAACCCATTGGTGGAAGCTACCAAGAAAGTAAGTCAGCCCTATAGCTGGTCATCAGGGATCACTCGCGGCGAACTATCTAGGCGAACCAGGCCAGTCGGGGGGGTGATGGGTTTTGTCGCGCGGGGTGACAAATGTTTGTGCATAAATGGTATGCGCGCGGCTAGCGGACTGGATGATGGTATTTTATGCGCCGAAACGATATACATATTTGCGGATTATGTAACAAAAGATTCGGCTTACCGTGATTGCGCTGGAGGTTCTAGAATTTGGAAGACTGGAAATACGAATTGAAGAATCTTAGAAAGCGTCAGAAATGAAGAACCAGAGCTGTCGCTGTTGGCTACGGCTTGGCGCTAGTTTGAGCGCCTCTCCTAGCTCCTCTGTGACCATGCTCAAACAACCGTCGTCAATTTTCAGTTCATGCATCAAAACCATCACACACTCTCTCATGCAGACTTTCTTTATAAAAAATTTTACGCGCTACAACGAATCAATACCGACTGAGGAAGCCCTCCAACGCACTGCCTTGGACAAACCGAACCGCTCGACTCCTACAACACCTCCACAACTTCACTGACTATCTTCCCAGCGTGCTGTGGATCACTTACAGCCCTCGAGGCGATGAGCGAAAACACCAATTGGCCTGCGTTCATTGTCCCACCACTGACCCTGCCGCGGCCACGCTTTGGGAGGACTACAATAGACTATAGCTACGGCTATTGCGCTGGAGATGGCGATTCCTAGCCCCCGTAACTCAAGAAGAACAACAATACTGTATCGAACCGGTTCCGACAACCATTATACCCAAAATTGGCACGACAGCATTCCGGCGAAAGCTGCAAAGACTCATGTGTATCAACAATATGGATACCTTTAAGGAGCAGTGCAGTTTATGGCTTTGTTAGAGATGATGGCGGGGGCGGAGAGAAG
This sequence comes from Wilcoxina mikolae CBS 423.85, assembly GCA_014904905.1. Taxonomy (NCBI): domain Eukaryota; kingdom Fungi; phylum Ascomycota; class Pezizomycetes; order Pezizales; family Pyronemataceae; genus Wilcoxina; species Wilcoxina mikolae. The sequence goes on along the minus strand of MU122212.1, from coordinate 261,747 downwards.
TCAAGAAACGATAATGCCTCTATATACCAGTGGCGAGACCGAGTTGGCCTCCCGCAGCGAGTTTGCCATGGGTACATTCTGCGAGTCTTACTTTTTACCCCCTCTCTACATCTGCACATACACCCCCAATGGTCGACACAACTGGTGAACTACAAACTCGATGTGCGGGAACCTGTTTAACTATGCGACAGATACTAATTGAACAGTAGCACTCGTGCGCTTGTCAACAACAGCCGTGTACAGACTCTTTAGGCACGGAAATCGCATTCACGTCCAGACGACGCGTGGAGCGCTGGTTGCTTTTGTGCGCTGCCTTTTTCAACGAGACCTAGAGTCTTACTGAGGCCCGATAAAGAATGCAAGAAACCGACTTAATTGGAGAGACGCACAACTGCCCCGCACCTGTCGAGCCCGCCAGCGAATAGTGTTGCACGCGAGACGAGACGAGACGAGATATGAGATAGGCCCGGGCCATCTCGTCTCTTTAGCCATTTAGTCTCGCTTGCCCGATACCACACCCGGGACCCCGGGACTTAGCAAAAAAAGAGGGATTTTCCTTTATACCACTGCTTGGACCGTCACCATACTGCTTTTTCCACTTTACGCTTTGCTATACATTCACACCTTATACCACACATATCATACGTATCTCGTCCAAACACCAAAATCAAAAACCACGCGCAGCAAAGTGAAGAGATGGTTTCGTATTATTAAACCGTGAAACTCTGCCTACATCCCTCGGAACAGAGACCTGAGATCCAGCAGTGGTGGGGTATCAGTTTTGAGACAGCGGAGGAAGGTGGGGATGGAGTCATGATTTGAGAGGATTAGTTGGAAACTTGGAGTAAGGGATTCAAGAGAATTAGTAGGAGAAGTCAATGGGAGCGAGCACAGGGGTAGCCCCGAGTATGCCTATCCCAATCCTATCTATGCATGCCGATGCTAACTTGAACCTAAGTAGCCCCGCCAGGTGCCTGGTGCCAATGGTGCCGAGCGATGTTATTGTAAATAAAATCGCGCCCTTGCTGGAGATGAAGGACCTGTTCAACTTCTCTCTCTCCTGCAAGCGTATCAGGGAGCTCGTGGGCAACGGGGTGGAGGAGTTCATGAACGCCGCGGTGACCACCCTTGTACATACCAACCCCCACTCGGAGCCGTGGTGTGCGCAGCGTGAGATGGCGGACGCCATCCATGCTCGCTACCGCATCTTCGTTCGTCAGAGGACTGGCATCGCCAGCACTTGGACGCCAGAAAGGCGGGCGGGATCAAGAGTTTTCTCTTTTCCTCGAGATCGGCAAAAATCTAGTATCAGCCCTGCGCATTTTCTCACCATCTGAAAAACGTAAATTTGGAGACAATGAGATCTCTTGCTGGAAATTAATCACGATCCCGGATTGAACAAGGCGTACAAGAAGGGATACCTACATGCTGAGTTCATCGATGGCGAAGAAATAGCGCTATATTCTTTCCCGTTATAGGTAAGAGATGCCTGTTGTTCCCGTTTGCTGTTTGGGTTTTGGCGGGGCTAATGCGATTTAGAAGCTGTATTGTCGTACGATATGCCAGAAGCTCAATATGCGGACGAGTTATATCGTTGCCTATATAAAGTGACGGAAGGGAAATGTCTCACCCATAATGAATCCTCCTACACGAGTACTGGACGGGTGGATTTTTTCCTGAAGAAAAGGGCGTGGGGAGGGAATTGAGATATTCAAAGACGGCGACCGGTCCCTTCCTAGATCAACGAATCAAGGCGGCAATGAGGAGCGAGATGAAGGAAGCAATGACCCAGAATTTCCTCGTTCTATCCTATTCCGAAGGCGGCGGGTATGCCGAGAGGATAATCGGTTAGTATAGTTTTTTTTTTTGTTTGAATCATATTGTATTCGGCCCCGTAGGGGCCATGACAACTAAATAATCCTTTTCCCCGGTACATCTCAGTTCAGCCATTGGGTGTCCCCGCCGGTTCCCCAAGCAAAGTCGTACCCTCCCTGATCTCCTTGCTCCCATGACCGCCAGCGCACTAAACAAAAATACAAATTTCCACCCTCCTCTGCCCTTACGACCCGTCCCCCCCTACACTTCCGTAACTCTGCCTACATCGGTATCCTTCAAAAATTGAATAACCGCTTCTTCCGCTTTCTCTTC
>MU122212.1:233119-255865 GCA_014904905.1 Wilcoxina mikolae CBS 423.85 | reverse complement strand
TCCGGGCTAACTTCTTTGCCCTTGCCTTTGTCGTTGATGGGGGTGGTGTTGCCCTCTTTCTTTTCCGCCTCGTTAGTTGAGGGGGCTTTGTCTTCTTGTTCGGTGCGAACATGTTGGGATTTGAGTTGATTGGTCGTACCCCGAACTCTGTCCCCCCAAGTTTTCCTCTCGTTTTTTGCCTCCTCCATTGCAGCTTGTTTTTTGGGGCACAGCCCACTCTTGGCTATGTGCGCACCCTTGCAATTTGCGCATTTGTCGGTGTTGTGATTGCAGTTCTGTCCTGCCTTGGCCTTGCATCCGACGACGTCGCACTTATGGTCCTTGGTGAGATGATTGCCCGCACATAGCATACACCTATTCATCCCAAGTCTCCCGCATTTTGACTCCAGGTGTCCCCACCCGCAGCATTTTTCGCAAAAGGAATCCGGTCCGGCCTTCACATACCTCTCCACTTGGTGCCAGATCCCCGCTGCCCTCAATCCTTTGTCAAGGCACCTTTGTGCCTCCTTTTTTCCCTTGATCATGAAGACCACAGACGATGCTTGCTTCTCTGATCTCTTCTTCTCCTTGATGTCTGTTGGTCTTCCCAACCAATTGATCGCAAGGGGGATAACTACTCCCTCGTTTTCCGCCTGGATTTCCTGCCTAAGCTTTTCCAGGCCTCCCATCTTTTTTGTCGCATATTGCTCAAAGCTGAGTCCGTGCATCTTGACTTTCTCCCAGGTCTCGTTCTTCTCTATGTCGATGATGCCTGGGTCAATTCTTCTAGCCGCCGTGACAACAATATCCTTGAACTTGAGGATCATGTCGGATGAGGCTTTGGGGGTGGCCATCATGGTGATGGTTCCCCGAACATTCGTGGTAATTCTGGTGACCCTGATGTGAAAGGGGACGCCGGCCTTGGTGAGTGTGATGTTGATTTGCGACACAATCTCAACATCCTTCTTTTCGGAAACCAGGAGTCCATTGTTTCTTCTGAAAATGATCCTCCTATTCTCCAGCGTATTCTTGTTTTCGGGGATGGGAGCCAGGCTGTTGTCCTCTTGCTTGGTCTCTTTCCTCCCCCTGACGACCTGTTGGAAGCCGTCCTTGTCCTTCGCGACTTCATTCTTGTTTTGGCCTTTGGCTGACATCGCCGCCTTCTCTGCGTACGTTGGCTTCCTTGGCTTCTCTTCTTTGGCATCTCTCATCACCTTCGGTTGGAGGGGAGGGGCCATAGTCATGGTCTTGGCTTTACCTGCCTTGTCGTTCGTCTTTTTGACTACTGGTATAGCCTTGTTGTTGCTGGGTCCTGCGATCGGGGTTGGAACTTTCTTTCCCCTGAGCTGGACCGCCGTAACCGGTAGAACCGGAAAGATGGGTACCGCCGGAACAACACCACCTACCGGAAGGGTCCCCCCTGGCGGAATGGTAGGTGCGTGTCTCGACTCCTCCAAAAGTGGCCTCTGGACGTCCATTTCGTCTGGTTCGTCTTCCGCCGTTTGGTTGATAACGATGGGTTGGACCTCCCTCATTTCTTGGTCCTCCGCAACCGTCCTTACAACTCTTTCTTCTTTCCTTTCCTGATGAGCCTCTTTCTCTTTTCTCTCGTTTTCCTCATCAATCCTCTCTGAGAACATTTCAAACAGCCTCTCAACCATCCCCTTTAGGACAGCCTCACCGACCGGTTGCTTCCTCATGCGCTGGACGAGGCTTTCCGTGTTTGCACAGGCCGTGGCAATGACATTCACCGTTTCCTGAAGTGCATTCAGGCGTTGGGCGGTGGCGTTCGTTGATTTGTTAAAAACGGTAGCGTAAGTCGGCCACTCCGTGTTTCTAAACTCGTCAAAAAGCGTTTGCAGGGATTCGATCCTTGCTCGATTTTCTCCGACCGCTTCCATCAGTTTCTCCTGCGTATCGACTGATTTGGCGGCCTCTCCCATAACGAATGGGGGCTTTTGCTTGCGGGGGGTGTACAGCAAACGCGCTGCATTTGTTGTTTCGGGTCTCGTGCTGCGCCTTCGCTGCGCGGCTTTTGTCGGCGATTGCGCGTCCTCATCTGAGGTCTCCATCTCCGATTGGTCGGAAAGTGCCTCACTGTATAGGGGTCCGTCGTACTTCTGAATTTTCAGGGTCTCTGGGATTCCCACCTCTTTTTGGTATCGCCTTTTGACGATGCTGGTGCCCGGCCTGTTGAACATGTCGGCGGGTCTTTGTCTTGGGGTGCTGTTTAACGAGGAAAGTGGTGATGAAAAATCTTCCTGGTAATTGTCGTTGGCACCAACCTCCGTCATGGTGTCGTCTTCGTCGTTATCATGATTCTCGTCCATGTTTTCGACTTCATCGTTGTGGATGGGAGGGGCGATCTCCCGAATGCTCGGGCTCCAGGACACTGGGAGCGAGGAATCGGTGGTTTGTTGAGTAACGACTCCCGAGGGAAAGGAGCCGTAATCCGTGGAGGAGGTAAGTGATATCTCTGGGGTAGGAGAGTCAGTAGTCGCGGTGTTGGTGAGGTCAACAGCAGATCCGAGTCCTGTTGTTTGAGTGCTGGGGATGGCCTTTGCGAGTCTCTGAGCAAAGGACCCGATACTAGCAGTTTTGGAGGTTTCTCCGGCCTTTGGGGCACCGAAGAGGGACATTTTTGGGGACTTCTGGGGACTATCTTGCGAAGGATAGCTGAATTCCGAAGCCTAAGAATTCTGAAGATAATCAAACTGATTGGATAAAAGGGGGCTTGGCAAAAGTAAGCGGTGGTTGGGTGTGTTGTCGGAGGTGTGTGGTTAGTATAGTTTGTGAATGTACCAAGAGCCTGTTCTGCGGTCTGCGCTACCGCGAGGTTCTAGGTTAAGTTTTCGCTAGCTTTATGCCAAACCTGTTAAAGAAGCGGAAGTGTGTTTTGTAGACCACAAATATGGGAGGAGATGCTTAAAAGGCCTGTAGTGAAAATGTTGCAATTTGTATTCTATTACCCCCACAATCCACGAGATACAGAACCCCGCCCCGTTAAAACAGAACGAAACATTTTTATTCTCAAGACAAATTCCACTTCCTCACTAGGAGGGGTCCCGGATCACTAAAATTCTTCCTCCGCTCATTTCTGGCCACCGTCGCCGCCCTCCCAATCTCGGTGTTAGGGGTGTTTATCTCTAACAAATGAAGTTTGAGTGGCGGAGCTGGTGTTCGTGAGACCCCAAAGGGTCTCGACGTCGAGGCCGAGAACGAACGGCGGCCACAGGGCGAGGTCCTCTCTCGTTCCCGAGTCAGGGCCGTTCTCGATGGCCTGGGCTTTGTATTCCGCGGCTAGGCGGCGTGGGATAACCAATACCATGGCCGTGGGCGTTTTATTGACTTCGGCGGGCAGAGCCCCCCAGAGGGTTGAGAGGGGGTTGCACCTATGGGTGCCGGCGGCTGATCGTTATCTGGAAAAAAAATAGCTCGAGGGCGGGTGTCTTAAATAGTAATCGTGAGTGAGTCGACTGCTCCAAGATTTGTCGTAAGTGGTCTCAAGTAAACGTCCTTGAGTTTTCGATCAAAATTCTGTGATTCAGTGCTCCCTCGTAACTTTGCACTCAATTCGGCGATGTTTGAAAAGTTCGCAGGGGAACCCTCTGGGGACTGTGACAGAACAATGCGAAGGCTTCCTAAAGCATCTCTCTGCAGAATTGTCGCAGTAGCTTTCGTTTTCTTTCTTACATATCATTGTCTATCACTTGTGTCCTCAAGCCCGTCAGTTCGGTCGTCCGGTTATGGTTCTCAGACATCATATCGAACAGACCCTTTGGTTCTCTTCGACACGATCGCGTCCTTGGGGCATCAAGTCCAACGTATTACACTGGTCCATCAGGAAGTAGATCTCATGCTCTTTCGCTGCTGCCGATTGAAATATCCAACCAAGTTAGAGCGATCCTGCTTCCTAGTCTTCTTCTCATTCAAGTTCTTGATATACTCCGCTAACATCATCCCTCGGATGTTGGCCCCAACCACATCGAACTTCCACACCTGCAACTCCCAATTGAGAATATCCTGGATAAGTCTCCAGTGGTGATTCTCTTGCTGTTCCTAGAACTTGCCTGTAATAGCCAGACATAATTCGTAAAGACCCTCGGCGGTAGTTAAAACGTTAACCGGTTCGCAAATCTCGGCGTCGTCATGAAAGGCCATTTTCAATGCGAACTAAATTCCTAGATTAGTGATTTCACTAAATCAACACAATCTAGTAGAAATGCCGCTCGAATTTGTGGGCGAGGATGCAAGCAAGGCCTGCAAGCAAGTGCGATGTACCGGCATCCAATAGGGGTCTTCACGCTGCCGTCTAGCCAACTCGTTTCCGAACCGAAGTTTCGAACACGCTGTTTGGATGCCGTTACAAGAGTTTCAACAACTCAAATATCGAGAGAGCAGAACTTTGAAAGCGAATCACGAACCGAGTATGTAAGGATCCTGATGTGTCGTGCAAGGAGATGAGCTGCTGGCCACCGCGTATCACTGCAACTGATGCGTCGTGAAGTTTGCGAAAGGATGTAGGTACGCCCGTAGAAGGTATACTTGCTTTCTTCATTGATCTTAAACCGGTCTGATGCTTGATTGAGTGGCTTGGGGGGAGGAAGTTGATGGGTTTTGTATGTGCCTGCGTCACTGGAGTGGTCGCGTTGGTTCGGGATGCTCGTCGATGTGATGCGGGGTGGTGTTGGATAATGTGTGGGAAAACAAAACGTTGAGGTTGATTTAAACTTTCACTGGTGCTCGCGTGGCGCGCCAAGCATAGCTCGTTGAGTCGTAAAAAGTACTTTTACGCATTCATTCCCCCGCAAAAAACGACGCCGTATGATGTAGATGGAATGCCGCAAAGTTACTCTCCCACATTCGCGCCTCACAGCCGTCCTCGACCATCAAGACCCATAAAGTCTATGGAACGATGTTTGTCTGCACCCGAATCAAATACTAAATTTTAGTTGTCAATCTCCCAACAGAAATTGGGTTTTTGCTGGACGAGGAGAGATCCAGACTTGCAAGGTATCTATCCCCCCCAGTTCCCTCCTTATGGGGTCTTTTTGCGTTCCGGATATAACTGACCGATTCGCTGTTATCGAGAGTATATTTACCCACTCGTTTCAGGGAGGTCTATGACGAAATGTCAGAAGCTACAGTACGCACGCACGTTCGGCTTTACGGACCCCAGGAAATTGTGAGGAAAAAGTTGACAATTGGAACCAATTGTAAAAGGTAAATACAATTTACTCCAGCGGGCCCACAATTTCCCACTACATTTACAGACAATTTTTCATGTAATTTGTCATGATTAATTGTAGTTAGAGTCACCATCAACAGGATCATCACGATACCAGTCATGGGCCCTGCCATGAGCATCCAGTACGCCATTTGGGGTAATACACCCACGTATATCTCACTTAAAGCACCAGAACGCGGTCTCACACCCACGCATACTGCTCCCATTCTACTTGGAAGACGCCAAAATACTCATAGCAAAAAAGTAGGTCGTCGAAGGCACAACCCCTTGCTGTGAATCGCAACTATAACTTAAGTAGAACGGTTTGAAAACCTCAACACCATGAACTCTGACACCCGAAACATCACCACCATTTCCTCCAATTTCCTCCAATTTCCATTGACTTCTTGCCAGCTCCATTGCATGCCAATTGTCAGGAAAATACATGGAAAATACGCGGAATTGGTGAAATATACATGGAAAATTCACACTTGTATGGGGAATATACATGGCAAATTGTAGACGAAATTCATGGGATATACCAATCTGTATGGGAGTAATTGATGAAATTGCATGTTTGTATGGCACAACAATTTATGGAATTACATGCTTGTATGGGACAATAATGCATGCACTCAAGTTTAATACATGCAAAATACATGCAAATTGTGGCCATGCATTTACATCACAATATTTACTATGGGTAAAATACATGCCCACAATTTCCCACGTCCCGTAGAGCGGCAGGCTGTACGTTCGAAGCTCAATGGGACACGGGAAATCTAGTGTTGTCCACGAGAAGAGATGACCCGGGCGGCGAGGCCAGTTGGCAGGCACACCACAGGACGACAATTTGGACGCAGTTGCACTATTTCACCCTTTCTTGCCGTGAATAGGGTGAGGTATCTCTAGGAACTAGTACTCTACATTGAACTGGCGTTTTATCCACCGGCTGAAGGCAAGCACACAGACTTTGAGCGATCTTAAACAACCTCTTAGAGCAATGTTCCGGGAATATCCCCAACTCACGTCTCGTCTTCGGCAAGCGGAAACTATCTGGAGGGTATCCTGAACGATACACGGCAACGACAGGAGAAAATAATTCTCCTATTTGGTGGGCAAAGCGACGTAACATTACGTGCACCCGTCATGCATACTGTCACGCTGACGACGTGATGACGGAGCAGGGAAATTACTGGAATCATTTGAATATGCCGCTGAAGCTGAACCATCAGGACAAGGCAACTCTCATTGGGCTAACCGGGGGCAATCCAATGCTCCCGGAACCATTGGCTCGAACACCCATTCCCGATGACGGAAAAGACAACTACGACAAGACGATCAAACGCATTTATTAACAGTTCTTTGAGGAGGGTACTTCGAAGCCTCTAGACCAAGAAGTGGCTGAACGGTGCCGCTATCGCGGAACCTTTAACGGAGTGTGTCGTCGAGTGCCTGAGCGGGATTCCTAAAGGAGTACTCAGGAGAGACGAGGCGATTCTACATCGCCAGCACCACTTTGAAACTCGTTGCAAGCTTCTTCAAAGCGATACTTACCTGCAGCTTTCTATTCTGGAAAGAGAACGCCACGGATGGTTATGGCCAAGTAGCAACTTTGACCAACAATGGCCTGAAGCCCGCTGACCAGTTCCTCCTCGACCACCTCGACGAATCTTCAGGCGATATTTTTGGGGTCACATGCGCCCATAACTTGGGAATATCTATGGGAAGGATGAGAACGGGAACGGCCGTAAGGCAATCGTTATTGGAGTGCAAGCAACGATAGCCAACCGACATACCGACTCTGAGTTTAACTTTTTCACTAACTGGGCACAATATTCAAGACAACTGCGAGATTGCGAGGTTGAGCCGAAGTTCTTATGGGTTATGGAGAAACTTAAGAGTCAGGGGGGGAGGCTATCGCCAAGAAGGAGGAGAGCACTCTTGCCTTGGGAGACAAGACTAAGTCACCCTACGTACGTTTCGATGCGGCTTCCCGTCGAGGAAATGGACCCGGAGATCGGAGCGGCATTGGCAAGGAGCTAAAAATGACGGAACGCCCACTTACAGGGTATTTAAAGAGGTTGACGGCGAGGAACTAGAGGAAAACCAGAAGGAGCGCTCAGGGAGCAGCACCATCCTATCGGATATCCCGGATGATTTCCCAGAGGGAGAAGAGGAACAGGCGGAGGACAGGAAGAAGAGTGCGAGGAAGCACAGGGGAGAACACGGCTTCAAAGAAAAGTCGAGCTGGAACAGGCGCTCGCACAGAGGGCGACTAGACAGCACGGTGAACGCGGGCAGCCCGCATCCTCCGGAGGCCCACCCGGAGGCAAGAACACAGCGTCTAAAGGACCCAAAAACAAGGGCAAAGCCGTATAACTTAGCATGTAGCAGGTACATAAACAGGAACAGTAGAGGAGGAGAGTTCGGGCCTGGGAACAATGGATGGAGCAAAGAAGACTTGAATTGCAAAGGGAATTCAATGCTGGATGTCCAAACGACTGGACTCCAGACAATATTTAACTTCGAAGGGGGGGGTTTACATGATACCGTGGGTAGGGTTTTTTTTACTAGCAGATGTTATGGCCGTTGCTGGTGGGGGGACGTGAGTTGGTATCTACGCCGAGCCCTAAGCTCATCACTGCGTGTATTGAATACCGGAGTTGATGGTACTTACTTAAGTATGTACATTGTACATCGAGTGATAGTCATGACCGAGTGACCGACTTGACGAAAATCGCTGTACCAGTTGTTACGAACCTTCTCCTGGTAAGAACTGCTATTCTGCGTTGATTACTTTGGACTACCGCCAATCACGAGGTTTTATGCCTTAGCTGTCCAGCTCGAAATAATCTGGTATCGAGCAGGCACGTTTCAATACACATTGCAAGCATGGTTCGAGCGAATCTTCATTCGCTTGTCAAATTGAGAGCACATCTCAGCGATTTTCCAGCTCGGGAATCGGCCGTCTCAGAAGAGGAATCGGCCATCTCAGAAGAGCTAGCTTGCGAGTGACGACAAAATTTGGAAACGAGAGCGGGAAAAGTCGTCGCATTAAACAGTGGTGAATATTGCGGTCACGAAATAAGATTTCCGTAAAAGTGCACAGATACGGAATTCTGAGGTATACACCAATCTGGATTTGGAATGTGACAATCATTATATTCGGATGTCACGTTCCCTTATCAACTCATTCTCATTAATTCCCGTAAACCCAACAAAAATTGAACAAACAACCCTTACTCCACTGGCATTTCAAATACCAACATTAACCACGAAATATAACCTGCCTAGTTCCAGTCTAAGCAATTTTTCCCCTAGCTTCCCGGAATCTCCAGTCCGATTTAACTTCCGCAATCTCATTCATACACACCCATACCATGCACAACCCCAGCCGTGCATGAGACCATCCCACCAGCCGATGTTTGAGCCCCTCAGACCTGGTGGGTTAAGCGCTCCCCTGCACAGGAACTCCTTGTCTGCTTGATTGGCAACCAGGACATCCTTTGTCATCCCTGGAGGAAGCGTATATGCCTGGAGGATGCTGAAAACCATCACAGCCAATATCGCTACAAGCCCAAAGATCATAGTAAACCATGGCCTCTCATGTTTATTATGGACCAAAGCTTTTACACCTCTTAAACGACAAAAATCGATACATTGAAAGATTATCGACAACGCAATAACAATCGCGGTGATTATACTCCACATATGCTGCTGTGTCGCTGGAAGCTTGATACAAGCAATGCCTGCATTGGGCTTTTGCTCAATGACGTAGAGGTTGCATCGGGAGTCCTGAACCGCGAAGGCAAAGGAATCAAAGACAGGTGAGCACCAGGTGACTGTAAGGTTTGTATTGGATAGTGCTAGGCAAGCGAAGAAAAACCCAAGAATCTGTAAGGCGATAATGCCAAGGAATAGGATGAGAGAAACCATGACAATATGAAATTTGCCCCAGTCGTCTGCGCAGTTGCAACAATCAGCACGGTGCATGGGTGTGGGGCTTGAGGGTACTGACTTTCGGACTGGTGGTTCCCGCGATTGTGCAGGAAGTACTTCACAATCGGGATTCTTTCTCCGGATTCCCTAACCACCAAAATGACGACCTGCAAGATCGCCCCAACATCAATCACCAGCAAAATAGGTGTCCAAACCATCACCTTTGTAGGGTCAAGCTGGGTGGATACGTAAGCTTGTATTGTAACCATGGCGTCGAAAAATGCCACAACAAGACTCATGATTTGTCTCTTCTCCCAGCAGGCGACGCGGACGATGACAAGCGGAAGGTGAACGAGAAATAATATGGCTACCAGGTGCCAGGGCATAAGAGAGTCACCAATGTCGGATCGAATGTAAGAGGCAGCTGCTTCACAGCGGATGGGATCGGTGATGTTTGCATCGGACGGCCACAATTTCGAGCTGTTTCTGATAGGTGCACCGGGAAGTGAACAGAACATCCTCCGACAATAGGAGACAAGCCCAACGGGCTAATATAAGATACCGCCGACGTGAGTGGTAAAGAATATGAAGTCCTTTGCAAAGGTAAGCAAGTGATGCGAATAGCATGGTAAAGAAACGGAGGTCTTGACGAGAAGTTCGAGAGAAATCGACCCTAACCCGCCTAACTGCTGGGAACAAACTATGAATGGAAGGATTTTGAAACCAGCAAGGCGCCGTCGATGGTATTTATTGCATAAATACAAATGAAAACGTGTGGCAAATCCAGTTAAGAATATTTGCGAGTTTGGATACGGCCGTGCTGTGACTTAAGGTAAAGGCGGCGTTAAAGTCTATAGTGCTGTCGTGCCCAGACTTCCGAGCGAGCTTGCGAAATTCTGGGAACGAGAGCAAGTTTATAGCTAGATCTCGAATGCGGGCTGACTGAAGCTGGTGGCAATATTAATTGCCATCACCCCCGAAGTCGGAAGGCTGAGAAAAGGGACCACATGCACATTATGAATCTGTGTTTCGATGCTCTGCTGCCTAGCTATAGCACTGGGTGGCTATCTCTGCTATATTTGGCGTGTTTTCGACGTCCACTGGCGGCAAACAAAACCTGTTGCAGACGTCAACAACTTTGCTCTACCACCAACCTGAAACTCAGCCCACCGCGAGGCCCATCCATCTGATTATGTATTGCCGTATGCGACGCAAACAACGATACATGAGCTTCGCTAGCACTCAGAGAGCGAAAAGGAAGAGGAAGAGGGAGAAAAACCCACTGAGCTAAACCTAAACGGCAAATCTTATGTCATCCCCAGAATGTTTTTACTCTCAAAATTTCGGGCACAGTCCGTACATTACGTTGCTCTCGATCTTGGCTCGGAGTTGGTTAGGGCATGATCATTGGGAACTTAGCCCCTATATATTCGGGTGGAGTATCATACGTCGCTGTAATTGTGAAACCCGACTGGTTCGCGTAAATAACCTGGTTTGCATAGCCGGGTGTTGATAGATGGTTTTGACAGCTGTGTGCTTTTGCGTGTCGCGGCTGAACTCAGTGAAACATTTTATGGGATCTAGAGCTGAACTGAGTGGATGGCGGGCGTAGCCCATCTGACCTACCCTGGTCAGTCACATGACCGAAAAATCTAATCTATTAGTGGGTGTCATCTACCAAACTATTCTGGGAAGTTTAAGTCAGGTAAAAAAGTGCTAGCGGAAATACTGATCAATGCCGTTGGGTATTCAGAGCTCTCCGTGTTCCATCGGCAGGACTCGGACAAATAAACATATTTCTGTGTCTGCTGCACCAATGATAGTATGCAGTTATCTGGCATAACCAGCCAATATCAATTTAAATCCGCCATTATAGTTATACTTGCACGCTGATTTTTGGGTAGATGTAAACCTCCTGATCGAGTTCATTACCAGTTATCACTCGGTCTACCACTGATAAATGTTACTCTATGGGAGGAGCCGTGTGTCTATTGTGGTGTGTACTGACTAGAGAGAGAGAGAGAACCTCGAGACTATCTACACTGTGTGTGTGCGGTAGCAGCAAGCAGTCAGATGTGCAAGTGCACCTTTATATGCAACAATAATGTTCCATATCTGGTGGCAAGGCAAAAGGCCGCGCAACTGTCATCACACTCTTGTACTACATCTCGAGTCTTTCTCCTTCTCTCTCTACACTCTGTACCATAGTCTATGCACACGGTTCTCCCCTTCATATCGCAACAAATAAATATCTGTGTATTCTCGAGCGACGGTATATGAAGGTGTGAAAGCCCAGGTGTTTCATTCTGAGCAGAGACCCAAGGGTCTTTATCCTCCTTGAAGTTGGCTTCCCGATCTCAGAGACTGAAACGCGGAGACCGGAGCGGCAAAATCCGGTCCGTTCCCTCTTTTTCTTCTCTTCATCTCTTCATCGGACCCTAAGATAACGAACCTTATTTCTACTACGATTTTTCTCCTTTGAAAAGGTTCCCAAACCTAGAATCAAGTCCATATATGCCGCCGGCAGCATACAGGAACGCCCGAACTGTATTATATATATATGAACAAAGCATAGTTAGCTCAAAGCTTTCACCACGAACCAACAAGATACAACATTACCATATGCATAGCAAAAGATGTTAGACGAAAATAATGCACCACATAGTGGCAGTATGTACTTAAAGGATTGGATACTAACATGGATTTGAGACATGGCGGGGGTGCACTGCGTGTACAGTAGCTTGTATTCGGGCGAAGTTGGGAGCGAAAGCTCTATCAGTTAATTCATAGTTTAATTTATCATGGATTGAAGTAATGCAGTTCGGATGCGCGCTCTCCCACGAGCGACAGATATCCCGAGTGATTCCCCAGTGGCCGGCAGAGGAGAGAGACGAGGTACAGGGGAGGGTACATGTTCAGAAAAAAATTCGCGCGGAAACAGGCGCAGGCGCAAAGCAGGACTGGACAGCGTGGTGGTTATGGACAACCCGGAGATCGGGAGCATCTAGAGGCAAGAAGGCAGCGTCTAAAGGACTCAGAAAATACGCGGAATGCCGCGTAAGACCTTTCACATTAATTTTGTTTGGCGATTATGGTTGTTTTGCATACTCGATCCTTTACATGCATGAATGGTATTCTGAGCTTTCCTTGTTCTTGATGAAAAACGAATCCGCTTAATATCACTACTCGAGTATACATGTAGGTATTCTTCAACTCAACTCTTTCTGCGGGCTTTGATCACCTTGTGTAAGGCTCGAGCTCCCGACCACCTGGATCTATCTAACCCGTCTGATTCTATCACATCTATCTTCATCTCTGATGACCTCGTCATCATCACTTCTCCACAGGAAACCTACCCGTCGGATGATATATTAGATTCGAAAATTCCGCACGATTTAGCCCAGGATACGTATAACCTCCTCGGTTCGTGATGCGGGAAGCATAGGCACGGATTGAAGAGCCGTTGAAACCTACCAGGAACTTCAAACTAATATAATCGGACCCAATCTTGACCGCGAGCAGCTCAAAAGGACAAGATTTTATTGGCGCAAAAGGCTTTGTAGGTTTTCTGCGACTTCGTTAGATAACAGCCAGCATCATCGCACACAATACCTCTACAACGTACCCATGTATATCAGATCTTGAAGCGAATAACCACAAATCGCCGTAAATATATGAAAACTCCAGTACAATTGTGGCAGAATGGTGGCAAAATGGTACATATCAAAGGTACAGAACTATCAGAATGGAAGGTTTGTATTGGTGGTGAAAGGTGGTGGATGACGTGTTTGACAGACTAGAATCAGCACAAAGGGGTTGGGTCTTGGAACATCCACCTGTAAAGAGGGTTGTTTTAACATGCTGCATGCATGTTTCGGTTGTGCAATTCGTGGTCCAATTAACCACGTCCACCCCGCTGAGCCCCATGTGTGTATACGTGAATTTCCCAACACGGCCGGCCAGGTATACTCGATGATATTAGATTGATCCGTATCTACCGCTGCGTGAAGAAATCCCCAGCACCTCCCGACCCTTCGATTTTGACCGCAGAACCCCCCAAAACCGGCAATGAAGACGTTCCGTATCTCCAACATACCCAGCGAGTTAGATGAGTCAGACATCCTCGAGCTCCTTCCAGGCGATGCCGTCGTGGATTCGTTAGCGTCCGCAGCAAATTCGACGGATTCGGGCAAGAAGAAGGTAGCTCTGGTTAGATTTCAGAAAGAGTACGCCCGATATGCAGTCGATACCATTGCCGCCTGATTTACTGGCCCGGAAAGACCTACGAGGTCGTCAGTGTCTCGCCGTTGATACGGATTTTCTGGGTTTCACACCGCTGAACGTTTCCAAGGGGGATATCGTAATGGACAGTGTTCTCAACCGTCCCGTCCGTCCGTCCTGACCTAGGACGGGGACGGGACGGCGAAGCGCCGTCCGTCCCAGGGCAGGACGGAAACGGCGCCGTCTTTTTGGAGCAGGACGGTGACGGACGGTTAGGACGGCCGATAACGGAGCTTTCGCCGTCCCCGGCCGTCATCCGCCGACATCCATGGATGTTGATTTCTCAGTGTACATAAAACATAATCTCCTCGAAACATCCATTTGTAACCCTTGTCCTGTGCAATTAGGACTCGATTATCAATCATGATTGTAAATTATCTAAATATACTCATGTCGCCGAGTGCTAAGCTCGCCAAGTGATGTGGCTTCAACGCTGCGCAGTCACTGTACCACATCACGGTGCCACATCACGTGGCGAGCTTAGCACTCGGCGACATGAGTATTCTGTAACCGCCCAATGACGGTCGGGGACGGTGGATGTCGGCCGGGGACGGCGAAAACGCCGTCATCGGCAGACAACGGCCGTGCAGCCGTCATTCATATGCTAGGACGGGACGGACGGTCTTGGCGCCGTCCCGTCCGTCCTGGCAAGATCTCGGACGGCACTGCCGTCCCCGGCCGTCGGACGGGACGGTTGAGATCACTGGTAATGGAGTGCGTAATGCTTCCCAAAGGCGATGTTTTCTCATACTAACTTGAGATAATAGTGTGGTGGCGGTTACTGGACTGGGAGGCCATGCATTTGGGTCCTGGAAGACGAAGAATGGAGACTTTATGTGGCTTCGAGATGCCCTGCCGGAAGATGTGGATGGACTCCGGGTGTTGACTTACGGATTCAACTCGGGTCTGGTAGAAAGTACGTCTATTGCGAGTATTCAGAGCTACGCTAAGGAATTCTTGCTCGGGCTGGTGGGTGCACGGGATGATGTTGATGTAAGTGCATATTCTCTAGTTTCTGTCTTTGCTGAGCGGTTTGAACTAACCATTGACGTTTGTATGTATAGACGAAACAGCGCCCTCTGGTGTTCGTGGCTCACAGTCTTGGAGGTCTTGTTGTTAAGCAGGTAATCAGATTCATATGCACCGTCGATGTCATGAAGATAAAGTGCTGAGATACTGTACAGGCTTTAGTAGAAGCGGCTAGCGGCGAAGCCTTGCATCTAAATATACTGAAATCAACTGCTGGTCTGTTATTCTTTGGTGTTCCGAACCGAGGGCTTTCTATCGAGAGCTTTTTACCGATGGTGCATGGACAGCCCAATGAATTCTTTGTCAACTCCTTACAGCCAGAGTCTACCTATCTAGATGTGTTGCATCAAGGGTTCTGCAGGCACTTCACCTTCAAGGACTCCGAAATCGTGTCCTTCTTTGAGACTCGGAGTTCTCTTTTCATCGGATTCTTGAACGCCGGGTTGGCCTGCAGATATCTGCAGGTATTGTGACGCCGTAAGGTTAAGGTTAAGGTTGATTCAGATTAAGGTTACGGCGATCTTACGGTTTAGGGCGGAGATTAGAGCTTCTCTTCTGCGGGACGGGATCCACCTAAGTCCCGTCGGGCCTGCGCACATCACGTGGTTCGCTGGTTATACTACATCAATTACCCATCATGTTAACCTTGCTAATATGGCCTGTTAAAAAACAGAAATTCCTTGAGGGTGGAACACCAATTAACTCTGTGAACTCGGCAATCAAACGGGGTGAAAAGCTGAAATTAATACAACGTGAAACCCGATCACTAGTAACTGAGAAGGGCCCAACCTCGATGGATGTGTACAAGGTAAAGTCTTCATACCCTCTGATTATACATCGTTATGCTAATGACAAGGCTACAGCTAAGAGAGGGCATCACCGAAAAGGACTATTCAGTTGAACTTAGAGTGCTGAAAGATATCAGTACAGCGGGCTCTACGGAATGCTTTGAATATTGTCCTGTCGTCAAATTGGGTAAAAGGGGGGGACACTACATATGCCTTTCTGGTGAATCCAGGACGCAGATTCAATCCGAAGGTCAATTTTGAGGGCGTCAGATAAGCTTTCCCAATTTCCATGATTATCATCTTCGCTAACTATCATTCAAAATTTCAAAACTTCCAGATATGCCATCTCATCACTCCGTCCCTCAGTTACCTGCGACGGCGATAGCGCAAACTACACGAAGCTGAGCTTGTTAAATCAGACCTGGGTCGGTACGCCGGCGAGTACCACTACTGGAGAAGGAACGGTTTTCTTGGGCCAGACAGCGACAACCCTTTTGGATCCCTTTGACAAACGGCGTCACCAAAAGGACCTTCCACTCGCGGACGCGTTGTCTCTCCTGATGGTCGTTAGGGCGTCTACCGATGTTGCTGCCACCTTTATTCACTTTCCAGAATTCGGGTGCTGTAAGGTAATTGTCAAACGGGTTCATAGATTATGGTTCATGTGTTGTCTTAGATCTCGGCCGTATGGCACGTGACCATTCGACACGTAGTTAGTTCCTCTCTTCTTTCTCTCTCTCTTTTACTTCAGTTCTCTAGTTACGAATATACAGTCAATTGCACGAGTTTCTCCTCCACCTGACGTTACGGCTTCAACAGATTATGAGCTCGGCTGCTTCCATCTAGATCGACATCTATTAGTTCTATAGAGTGTGAATAAGAAAAGCTCCGGATTTCTCTCGAAGCGTACGTGGAGTACGACCCCCTATTAGTTAAGATGTCGACTGCAGTATCGACACCGATTTCGAAGCTCACAGAGCACAATTACCGCACCTGGGTGGTAGAAGCCAAGGATCTCTTGAAGCATCTCAATGTCTGGCGGATAGTAGATGGCTCTGAGATCGTCCCTGTGCCTCCGGCTGCACCGGCAGCATCTGGATCCTCGTCTACGGCGGCACCAGACCCGCTGGATCCCAAGTATGACTTCAAGCCCCAATCGCAGGATTCGGCATACCTGAACCGATTCGACAACTTTTTCCGAGATTGGAGGACCTACAAGAACAACTACGAGAAAGCGAATGGCACCATCTGCTCCCTATTAGAACCATCAATCAGAAGTCGATATACAGCGGAAAAGTACGATGATCTGAAGGTGCTCTGGGATACAATAAAGACCGATTTCGAGAAAGCTATTAAGCTCGACGCCCGATATCAGATGGCGAAGCTCGCAGCCTGCAAACTCGAATCATACTCCTCGGTAACCGAATGGATAACGGCCCAGGAGAAGTACATCAATGACCTCGCCATCTGCGGGGTGAAGACAGAAGACGAATGGGGAAAATTCTATATCCTCTCAAACCTGCCGAATACAGAGGAGTGGAGGAACTTCTCATCGACGTTGGAACTTGCAGACAAGGCTGATACGATACCGAATATCGTCATGCACCTGACAGCCTTCGAGGCCAAGCTCCGCCGAGCTCGAAGATTAGCCCCTGAAGCTGCACTATTCGTCTCAAAGAAAGGTCGGGGCAAGAGAGGCTCGAACTCAAACTCGACAACACGATCAGAAATCACATGCTACGGATGCGGAGAAAAGGGTCACAGGAAACGAGATTGCCGAAACAAGGATAAGTGGGCTGCATATGGAGAGAAGAAGAAGAAAGACGACGTGAACCTGGCCTCGGCGGCCCCGGCCTCGGCGACTCGGGCCTCGGCCTCGAACAATGATACGGAATCGTTTCTGTTTCTAGGAACTCCTCAAGAAAACAGATCGGTGATCACCATCGATGTAGCTTCGATGAATCGACCTGCAGATTACTGGATACAGGATACGGGTGCTACGAATCACGTCACTGGAAACCGTCATCTGTTCGAATCCTTCCAGCCAATGCCAAAAGGGGAGCACCAAGTGAAGACTGCAAACAACTCCCTTATCGATGCCGTCGGCACTGGCACCATAAGCTTCTGGGCCGAGAGACCGAATGCGAAACCAGTCAAAGTCATCCTCCAGCATGTTTTATATGTGCCTGCCTGCAGTACAAACAACCTCCTGAGTGTGATCCAATTAATGAAGAAAGGAGTCCGATTCGACTTCACTCTGGAGAAGGGAGCCATGGCCACCTTCGGTTCGGCACTTGTATACCATGCTCCATTGGTGAATGACCTTTTCATGCTTCACGCCCTTCCGATCAAGACGTCAGTGGCAGCCCTAAACACCCCAAATCCCGCCGCCAAAGACATCCCGAATCCAGTTGCCGAAGTCTCGGAAGTCTACTCCAGCATCTGGCAGTCGGCCAACGAAAAGGACATACTTTTATGGCATGCCCGACTTGGACACTTGTCTCTCCCAGCCATCAAGCGTTTGTCAAGTGTCACCAAGGGCATTCAGCTACACGTCAAGAGCCCGTCGGAATGCATCTGCGAAGCCTGTATAACGGGAAAGATGTTTCGGAAACCCTTCCAGCCACTGAAGCCCAAAGATAAGATTAAGACCTGCCTCCTCGAATTGATCCACTCTGATGTCATCGGCCCAATGCAAACTCAAACGATGAGTGGCTACCGATACATCATCATGTTCACGGACGACTACTCGAGGTATACCGAGGTCTATTTCATGATGTAAGGGCGTACGTCCGAGTATGGCCTCGTATAAGAGTATAAGGTAGATACGGTTGCAAACGAGGATTCGAGAATGAGGTAGATTGAATAGGTAAGGTTATCGATGGCGTGCAAGGGCACTCGCACGAGCTGACTATATACTGGGCGGACGGACGGTTACCTGGCCGCCATTACACATGAACGCAAAATCCGAGGCCCCGGCGAAGTTCAAGGAATATGTGGCCAAGGTGGAGAAACAACATCCGAAGAGCAAGGTATGCTGAATTAGAGTTGATGGTGGAGGGGAGTATGGAAGCCGAGAGAAGTTTCTTGAGTATTTGGCAGAAGAAGGAATCACCAGGGAAGTATCGGCACCGTATTCACAACAGCAGAATGGCCTCTCGGAGAGATGCAATCGTTCGGTAATGGACCCAGCACGGTCAATGCTCAAGCATGCGGGAATGCTGAACAAACTTTGGGCTGAAGCCGTATCCACAGCAGTATACATCAAGAATCGGCTACCAATCAGAGCAACTCCGAATTCTACCCCGTTCGCGAGATGGAACCGAAAGAAGCCAGACATCTCACATCTCCGAACCTTTGGCTGTTTGGCATTTGCTTGGATCCACGGAGATCTGCGGAAGAAGCTCGATAACCACGCCTACAAGTGTGTACTCCTTGGCTATTCGGCGGAAACGACGACACGGTATAGAGTCATGGACATCTCCTCCAGCTGGGTCTTCATGGCCCGAGACATCAAATTCGACGAATCAACTCTCTACCACCAGCTCCTGAAGTCACAACAATAACGTACGGAAGTCAGTCTCGAGCCTGCTGAGCCACCTCCCGACAATCAGTCATGGATTGAGCAACCACCAACACAAAAGGCGACGATTCAGATCAAAAAGGATCCTATTGACGATTACGAGGATGGGGACCTGACGCCACCTCCGGAAACCCCAGAGCCCTCGGAAACTACTGAGACTCCCGCACCGACATTCCGTATGGTCCGAGAGCTCCAAAGCAACCTCAATAATACTAATCCGGCCTCGACGTCTCGGACCCGGAAGGGAGCAAGCACGGCAAATATCAGCGTGGCAATGATGATTGAGTCTGGACCGAAGACATATAAGGCGGCGATGGAAGCCGAAGACTCAGATCAGTGGAAAGAGGCCATTGGAAAAGAAGTTGCTTCCATGGAGGATCATAAAGTGTTTACGTTCGTGGAGAGGATCCCGGAAGGTGTGTAACACCGGGAGCGTCACTCCAGATTTACCAGTACAAGTAGTATCCTTACTACTTTCAGGACTTGCTTGCGATGGAAGTTATGAAGATTCGCTCAGGATGTGAAAGTCACTAAAGATAAAGATTCAAGACAAAGATATTTGGCTTTCCAATGCGTATATTGTTAAGGCTTGTTCTCCTTGTCAAGAAGCTTGCCCTTCTACCCTCGAAGATTCTAGAGGTCTTTATACCTCTATCCTCTTGCTCTAACAATTACTTCTATCTACGCTTTTCTCATGAGCTCCTCTACCTAACCTTTCCTTTGCTCCAATGCCCTTCCTGCCCTTCAGCGCTCTTTCGGACCTTCCGCATCTTTCCGCTCAGATCTCTAACTCAGACGAATAGATCCCCGACTGACATCAGTCCTTCGGACTTCTGTGGTCCGGACCTATCGAATCCTTTCGATCTCTTTGCTTTCAGGCGAATGGTATCCTTTCGATCGTGAGGGACATAGAGGCTTCGTTTGCTATGCTGCAAACACAGGTGCTTTCATATCTACAGCCTCTCAGCTGTCTTCGCACTATCGATGGCATGAGCTGGCAGGGCATCGTCCCAATAACCACCTTTAACTCCTTATCAGTGGTGTGGTTGACTGCATGACAGCTCATCTGATTTCGTTGGGTGCGAGTGATATCTTGTGTAGTTTCGATGACGTCCAGGGATGAGGCTTGTACTATCCCGATGCGGCTATCGTCGAGTGATCGTTGGTGTCTCCGCTCCGATGGCCTTTGGTGATGTACAACTTGTGAGGTGTAACACTACCTCCTCGCTTACAGAGTTCGTCTCTGAACGATCATACTAATCTGCTCTTCGTTGCCTTTGGTAAAAATGACCTCTTGTGCCCAAAACCCAAAGTTCCTCCTTTCCTCCTTGGTAAAAATATGATCCCTTGTGCCCAAAATCCAACTCCTTTTCCTAGGTGTCTTGCTAGCCATTAAAAACCCTTCATGGGGAAAAGGTACTAGCGCAAACTCTTGTCCTTAGCTGCCTGGGGATTCCGCTTATGATAATTGTTCAATAACCCCTTGTCATCGAAGTTCTCATAAGGTTCCTCAGTCCAATCTGCTTCGTTTGGATACCCTTTCCACTTGACCAGGTATAGCACCTTCTTTCGTTCCTTGCTATACTGGCTGCCCATGATCTCTTCAACCTCATAGCCTGTTTCGTATTCGTAGCCTTGTACATCATAACCTAGTTCGTTTCCTTCGCTGGTAGTGAGTTCTGGTGCAGGTCTGATTGGAACAGTGGCCGTTCGATAGGGTTCAATGAGAGAGACATGAAAAGCATTATGAATACACCAACGCTTAGGCAGTTCAAGCCTTATTGCTGTAGGTGAAAGTACCTTTAGCACCTTGAAGGGACCATGAAGCTTCGCATCTAACTTTCTAGATGGGCGTCTGGTTTTGAGGTTCTTTCCATTTAGCATTACTAGATCACCAACCGAATACTTCAGAGGTTTCTTAGCACGCCTATCATGGTACCTCCCCATTGTCTCATGTGCCTTTTCTAACCCTTTTCGACACAGGTCATGCACACTTGACATCCAATGGACATAGTTCCTTGATGCCGGATTCTTTGCCTCTGCTTCAACGGGCCAATTCGTTCGAGGATCGAACCCATAATTCGCAAGGAAAGGTGACATGCCAGTCGCTGTGGTAAGTGAGTTGTTGTAGGCATACTCTGCCATTGGCAACATCTCAGACCAGTTATCCTGTTCGTAATTGCAGTAGTTCCTCAGGTAGCATTCTAACGTCTGGTTTACTCTTTCCGTTTGACCATCAGTTTGTGGATGAAATGGTGAAGACATCTTTAACTGAATATCGAGAGCTTCGACCAAGGAAGACCAGAACGCAGATGTAAACCTGGAATCTCTGTCTGATACAATGTTTGATGGCAGACCATGGAATCTCCATACTTCTTTCAGGAAGATCGTGACCAGGTCTGTGGCTTTCTTTTCGCCATCCTTCAGTGGTATGAAGTGAGCCATCTTTGTGAACCTGTCAACGATAACCCAGACCGATGAATAACCATCAGATATAGGTAAATCAATGATGAAATCCATAGAGATTGAATCCCATGGACGGTACGCTAATTCAAGAGGTTGTAGAAATCCGTAGCGAGCGTGACGAGTTGCTTTGTTCTTCTGGCATTCAGGGCATGAGCGGACGTAGTCTTCGATGAATTTCTCCATCTCTGGCCAAAAGAAGTTCCTTCGAACCAGCTCAATTGTCTTGTCCTGTCCCATATGTCCTGCTACCTTCGAATCATGCTCTGCTTCGAGTATTTGCTTTCGTAACTGTAGGTCGTCTGGGATCCACAGCCTGCCTTTATAATAGAGGGCTTCGTTCTCGAAAGAGATGTCAGGACTTGGGCTTCCTTCCATTGCCCTAACGTACTCTTCCTGCCATGCAGCGTCGTTATTTGCAGCACCTACCACTGCTTCTAATAACCAAGAATTGAACTTGACTACTGGGATTGACATCAACTTAGCAGAAGAAATCATGATCTGTTCGCCTCGTAGCTTCGCTGCCGTCACCTGCACTGTTTCCCCGTCAGATGTTACCAACTGATCAGGTCTTAACACGCGGTGTATTGGTTGATTTTCGTTTTCTTTGATACTACCTCCCCCTTTTTTAGGGCGGTACTCCGAACGCCTAGATAAAGCATCAGGTTTCCCATTTGCACTGCCTGGTCGGTAGAATATCTTGAAATCATAACCAGCTAGTTCCTGTGCCCATCGGGCCTGTCTTCGATTCAATATCTTAGTAGTGGTGAAGTACTCAAGATTCTTGTGATCGGTAAACACACTGATTTGATGGGCTCCACCTTCGAGATAACATCTCCATTCCTTAAAGGCTGATACTATTGCTAGCATCTCCTTATCATGGATCTCATAGTTAATCTCTGCCTTATCCATCTTTCGAGAGTGGTAGGCCACAGGGTGTAATCGTCCATCAATCACTTGGGAAAGGACAGCGCCGATGGCGAAGTCGCTAGCGTCAGTCTCAATAACCACAGGATGTTCAGGTTCAAAGTGACGAAGGATTGGTGCTTCAGTGAAACATTTCTTTAACAAATCGAAAGCCTCTTGACAGCGTGAGTTTGCCTTCCAATCGAACCGTTCACCAGTTTGTTTTGTTAGGTCTGTCAATGGCCTGCAGATTCTCAAAAAGTCCTTTATGAAGCGTCGATAGAAATTGGCAAATCCTAAGAATGACTGGACATCCTTGACTGAGTCTGGCGTTTCCCATTTCAGGATAGTATCAACCTTGTCCTCTGCCATGCTGACACCTTCTCCTGATATGATATAACCAAGGAATTCAACTTGTTTTTGATGCCATTCGCACTTATCTGGTGCTATAGCCAAGTTGTTTTCCTGTAACCTACGAAGGACTTCTCTTGTCAATCGTACATGCTCTTCTTCATCTTTGGTATAGATGAGGATATCATCTATATAAA
>MU122212.1:179583-224870 GCA_014904905.1 Wilcoxina mikolae CBS 423.85 | reverse complement strand
TTATCGATGGCGTGCAAGAGCACTCGCACGAGCTGACTATATACAGGGCGGATGGACGGTTACCCTGCCATAGGCCGCCATTACACTGCCTCCCCCATTATCGTATCAGACCCAGCGTCTGTCATTGCTCAGAGTATGACCCAAACTTGTCCTTGAAAGATCCTGCTGTAAAAGCTCCAAGTTCCGAAGAAGGGAGTTAAATCGAGATCCCAATCAACGAGGAACCTAGCACCAGCTTCTTGTTGTAACTGTAACAAAGGTTCGTAGTCTGGTAAAAGGGGCATTCACAGGTCTGGGAGGACAATGGTTCTAATCAGGGCTAACAAGATGACTATCTTAAGGTATGCGAGAGATTGCTGCTTTCGGAGGTGTACGCGGTATAATGCTTCGGTTTTCGATCGATGGATGGTAACTGCCAAAGCTAACAGGATGTAGTCTTCTTCACGCACCAGCTCACAGTGATAGCTTCCCTTAGGGAGAGACGTCTTTTCCCAACTGCAAATGAGATCGAAATCAGGCTCGTGATACCAACACTCTCCCTGCGAGATGTGGCAGCCAATATCTGGGATATAAAAGTGCATAAGCGTCAAGAACCTTTGACCGCTTGGAGGGTAGAAAGATAGCTTCAACAGAAGTGTTTCTTTGCTAACAATATAATGTAACACCAGGAGCGTCACTCCAGGTTTACCAGTACAAGTAGTATCCTTACTACTTTCAGGACTTGCTTGCGATGGAAGTTATGAAGATTCGCTCAGGATGTGAAAGTCACTAAAGATAAAGATTCAAGACAAAGATATTTGGCTTTCCAATGCGTATATTGTTAAGGCTTGTTCTCCTTGTCAAGAAGCTTGCCCTTCTACCCTCGAAGATTCTAGAGGTCTTTATACCTCTATCCTCTTGCTCTAACAATTACTTCTATCTACGCTTTTCTCATGAGCTCCTCTACCTAACCTTTCCTTTGCTCCAATGCCCTTCCTGCCCTTCAGCGCTCTTTCGGACCTTCCGCATCTTTCCGCTCAGATCTCTAACTCAGACGAATAGATCCCCGACTGACATCAGTCCTTCGGACTTCTGTGGTCCGGACCTATCGAATCCTTTCGATCTCTTTGCTTTCAGGCGAATGGTATCCTTTCGATCGTGAGGGACATAGAGGCTTCGTTTGCTATGCTGCAAACACAGGTGCTTTCATATCTACAGCCTCTCAGCTGTCTTCGCACTATCGATGGTATGAGCTGGCAGGGCATCGTCCCAATAACCACCTTTAACTCCTTATCAGTGGTGTGGTTGACTGCATGACAGCTCATCTGATTTCGTTGGGTGCGAGTGATATCTTGTGTAGTTTCGATGACGTCCAGGGATGAGGCTTGTACTATCCCGATGCGGCTATCGTCGAGTGATCGTTGGTGTCTCCGCTCCGATGGCATTTGGTGATGTACAACTTGTGAGGTGTAACAAGGTGCAAGTTTGATTCAGAGCAGATGGGTTATGAGAAGGAAACTTCTTGCAAATGGGAAGATAGACAAATGGAAGGTTAGGCTCGTCGGCCGTGGTGATCAACAGAAGCCTGGCGATTACAATGATATCACCTCACCGGTTATCAATTCGGCCTCAGTCCGACTTGCTCTCGGCCTGGCGGCCAAGCACGACCTTGAAATCGCAGTACTCGACATCCCGACCGCGTTCCTCGGCTGTCCATTATATGAGACCCTATATATGTGACTCCCAGATGGAGAATGGCCGGATCCACATGGCCGAGCCCGCCCGATTGTGAAATTGAACAAGACCTTGTACGGCATCAAACAAGCGAATCGGGAATACTACGAGGAAGTGTTCGATTATATTTTTGACGATCTCGGCCTCAAGGCATCAGTTGCAGCACCAGGCCTATTCTATGGAGGCAAGCTCGGATCAAAAGACGGCGCTCTGATTCCTGTATATGTTGACGACATCATGATCATCGGAAGCTCAGCACTCGTAACCTCAATTGCATCGCGGCTTCATGATCGATTCAAAGCGGCTGGTCAAGTTCCAGTACTCGACACCTTCCAGTACCTTGGCATGACGATAACCCGGAATCACGAGAAACGTTCAATTACGATTGATCAGATTGGCTACATTAACCGGATCCTCGACCGATTTGAGATGACCGACTCCCGAAAGCGTTCGAATCCAATAGAAGCCGGCTACAAGCCTCACGCCCTGAGAGAAGAAGATGGTGAGAAGCCGTATCCAGACGTCTCGAACTATCAGAAAGCAATCGGCTCGCTCCTGTATGCAGCACTCGGCACTCGGCCTGATATGACGTACGCCACCACTGCTCTGGGCCGATATGCGGCTAAACCATCGGTATCCCACTGGGAAGCAGTAAAGCATTTGCTCCGATATCTCCGAGGCACCTCCGACTACAAACTGACAATCTACGATCCGGGCCGATCTCCGGAATCGTCGATCCTATGCTATGCAGATGCGGACTTGGGGGGAGAAGTTGACACAAGCAAGTCTACATCGGGCATCATCGTCTACACCCTCGGTATCCTCGTCATTTGGAAGTCAAAGAGGCAGACCGTAGTGGCCCAATCGACGATGCAGGCCGAGATGATTGCAACTGCATACGGCAAGGTACAGGTCGACTGGCTCCAAGACGTCATCTCAGAGATTGGACTCGGCACCGGAATTACCAAGCAGATCCTCAACGACGGCCTAAACTGCGTCACCACCCTCAACTCGGGCAACTTCCAATCCGAGAGCCGGCACCTACGATTGAGGTTTCATTCAATTCATGAAGCCATCGCCAAGAAGGATCTCGAGATTAGGCATACCCCGGGCACTGAGATGCGGGCCGATGCCCTAACGAAAGCACTGGGAGGAGTAAAGCTTGGAGAGTTTGTGGCAGTGATTGGGCTTAGATAAACATCGATGGAAATCGAGTTTGGTTTCTTTGTTTGGTTTCTCTTGTTTGGGAAGATATTGGCTCTCTTTTGATGTACCACCGGTCGTGATCTAGCCAAAGGGGAGTGTCAAACGGGTTCATAGATTATGGTTCATGTGTTGTCTTAGATCTCGGCCGTATGGCACGTGACCATTCGACACGTAGTTAGTTCCTCTCTTCTTTCTCTCTCTCTTTTACTTCAGTTCTCTAGTTACGAATATACAGTCAATTGCACGAGTTTCTCCTCCACCTGACGTTACGGCTTCAACAGTAATCGTTGTTACGATATGGGGAGAACCGTGTGGATAGACTAAGATACAGAGAGAAGAGAGAGAAAGGCTCGACATATGTACAGAGGATCCTCGGTTGTATCTTCGGGTATATCTTCGGGGATACGGATGCCGCAACAATCGTTGCCAAAAACGACACATCACCAGAGGACAATATTCAAATAGCTAAGATCCTTAGTCTCTGTTATCCGAGCTCCGACGGTCAATATCCTCCCTTGTAGGAGTTCATAAGTTCAGCACTGCCAGTGATCGTCCACCAGAAGATATGTCGCGGATGGGTGCGATCGACGTCGAACTTCTAAGAAAAGCAAAGGACGGATTCAATAATCTCAGCGTGCCATACACCACTCTTGACAGCCGGCTTGAAAAAGGAGAGAAGCTCACTCTCCAAGACCTGCGGGTTCCATTTGATATCATCGAATTAGACGGTTATGCCGACAAAGAAGTCTTAAAGTTTGCGGTAGACAACCGCATGTCTCTCGGAGCGACAATCACCACCGTAATCTCGAAAATCCTGGACCTGTTGAAGGAGAGTAGTGTCTGTGTCAGTACAAGCCTCCAAGAGATGAAAAAAAACTCTTCTTTTTCTGCCATATATTTTTTCACTCGAGAGTAGTGAAGTCGGCCAGTTCTCTGCAACATTTTCGAGATAATGAGGAAGACACAAGCATTTTATGCTCCAATATTAGGAAACTTGGGGCATATTTTACAAGTCTCCGTACAATTCATTCTGCGTCGTCGAAGCCCTGCAAAGCGGGAAGGGCCCCGCTGTCACTGGAGTTCCAACTGCTACCTTCCCCGCAAAGGTACAGGGTAAAGCTGATAACTGATTGGTACTCCCTGTTGGAAGACTTTTGTCTTTCAGAGCAAGGGTTTGGCGAAGAGATGAATCTATCGAAGTCGACATTAATAGCTTCCTGGGGCAATATTTCCATCCCAGATACGCTTGACATAGCGTATCATTGCGAATTGCAGTTGACGGATTTCTTGTTCGATAACAAGATAAGGGGCGGTGTATTGGGGGTTTCAAAATTGTCATGCGAAACGTGCTCGTTGGTGCTGGAAGTTCGCAACGAGTCAGGGCACAACTGGCACACCAGTGGCGGGCACAACTAGGTGTACATGAATCGCCTCCCTTTGGACGACGTCTCTGCAGACTATTTACGGCTGAAGGTTAACAAATACCTCCGCAGTGCCATTGCTGACCTGCACCGTACCGGCGAGTCTCCTCAACGTCTACCTAAGCAGATTTCGAATGACGACGAAGACGATGTCGACGATGAGGATGCTGGGGAGACCAGCAAGCTGTGGTCTTGTGCGATATCCTTTCCTTCTCGAAGTTAGACCGTTACTAATCATGTTTATAGGACTCCCTTTGGGTTTTTTTCTCTCTCATTTGTGAAATTATGGTTGTGCGTTCTGCCTGTGATCGTTCCTTCCTGCCTCAAGACGACCCATTACCGGATGCGCGCGCGCCAGCCCTGAATATAATCGACTTAGTGGTTTGAGTAGATTTGAAACATGAAGACGACGCAACAGGCGCTGAGGAGGAAAAACCAGGAGATTGTTTTCTATTAGCAACCAACAGTCCCGTACATACCTCAATTGTATCTCGCGTCCTCATGAACAATCAAATCACTCAGCTACCATTGATCTTGGGTAGCTAGTTTCCAAACGCTTCGACTCTCGCACATGCTGATAGTTCCCGATACACTCCGGCAGTCCCAGAGCTTGGCAGGCTTCGGGATTTCCTATAAACCCGGCGAGGAGCGGCGGTTCTGCTACACCCTTTTGCCTCACACCGTGCGTACGTTTGGCGGTACTACACTTTAGAGTGAGTAATATAAATGTCGCGGTAATAAGTGCGAGTTGGATAGTGGGTTGGATAGTCGTACCTACCCCCGACTCTACCAACGGATTACGGCTGTGTATCCAAGCAGCCTACTTGAAGGGATTGGAGGGTTCCTGAATATATAGGC
The DNA here is from genome assembly GCA_014904905.1 of Wilcoxina mikolae CBS 423.85. Taxonomy (NCBI): domain Eukaryota; kingdom Fungi; phylum Ascomycota; class Pezizomycetes; order Pezizales; family Pyronemataceae; genus Wilcoxina; species Wilcoxina mikolae. The sequence goes on along the minus strand of MU122212.1, from coordinate 219,672 downwards.
TACTGCGGGCCCTTTCAAACCGTTTCTATCTCCAGTTAATCCTTCTACCCTCCCTTCTTTCTCTCCGGATACTCACTCAATAAAGTAGACTAACAAATTTCCAAAAGTGGACCTGGCCAGTTGCAATTGGGGTAGGTGGGAGAGGAGATGAAGAAGTTAACCGGGGGGAGTTGGTAAGTAAGGGTGGTGAGATGGGGGCGGGGTTGTTTTGTCCATTTCTTCTGATGAGAAAGAAAACCTCTGGCACCGTGCCAACTCCCCACCCAATTGGTGGGATATTTATCGATTATCTTGCCACGCAAACACCGGCCATGTATCAAGTATATCTGCTGCCCGGTTTATGATACTGACAACGGCACACTTCCGAGGATGCAGCAGATATCACGGGAGGTTTCCAAAATGGGTCCTCGTCTATAAATTTCACGTCCACAAAGCACGACCCAACTGTAATAACAACACTCTGATCCGCCCCATATCACTTCTTGTCTTCTAACCTACCACAACATCATAGGATCTCACCCATAGACACCAGGCTAAGATTACACGAGGAAGTTACCCCCACGGCGACCTAAATCACCACCTCCCAACTGGGCCAGCTCCGCAACGGAAGGGAGGGAAATGAAGGGGGGGGAGGGGGAGAGAAATGGAACGTCTCAGTTTTCAGGTCTTTGTGTAGAAAAAATTGATACAATAAATTAAGTGGTGGGAATCAGAGGCTTAATATTAACGCTTGACAACACTGGGAGATAGGAGTTGTGGATCTCACATCTACAACCCTAACCCTTTTTTAAACTGGGATCATCATCATCAACCAACTCCTCAAACAATAAACATTTCAAACGATAAGCCCTAGTTAAGTATATATATTCATCAAACCCAACATAAAAACCCTTCTCCACAAAACAATAAACGAACCCCTCCCTTACCCAACCACCATCTTCGCACTAACCTCACCGCGACTCTCCCCTTCAAACAACAACTCAAACTTCATAACCTATTTTCCCCATCATTAGCCCCCTCCTTTACATCTTTGGGTGTATATACCTCATCCACCCTCGAGATCTGTAGTTCAAAATCGATGCGATAATACTGCACACCCAGGGAGTTTGTATATTTGCTAAACTTCCGTAACGGGATGCCACTCAGATCCGATGGTAGGGTACAGATGCGGTATATCGCTATCACAGCTCATTAGCGGGGTGAAAGAGGAAAGGGGAGGGGGAGGGGGAGGAATACAGCCGGGGTTCTTCCACTTAAAGTCTGGGGCGTCGTCGAGATCGCAAGCCAGTAGTTCGTCGGTGAACATTAGCCATGGTTGGTGGCCGGGAACAAGTGGTACTGGGACCATGCGGTAGAAGGGGATTGATGTGGATTCTTCGCCTTCGATTACTTGGTTCTGTAGATGTGTGTGTTAGTCATGGGGAGGGGGGAGGGGGGGGAGGGGGTACCCGTGTGATGTACCAGTTTAGGTGCCCGTCAACTAGGTACTTGTCGTCGGAGCTCTCCCAGTATTTGTGTGCATCCCATCCTTTCCCAGCTTGGTAGAAGGTTGAGGAGATGCATCCGTAGTTAAGGCGGGAGCGGCGCTTATTGACGATGGAGCCGTCGAGGCCACGTAGGAGAGCGCCGCGAGCCTGGGAAGGTTAGCGAAATAACGATGGGTAGCATAATTAGGAGGGATCCTACAATCGCGGTTCGTCTGAAGAATGTCAGTATGAGAATGCAAGGAGGAGAAGGTGAGGTGCGTACGCATTGGTTGGTTGAAGTACTTGGATAGGCCCGCCAGTCCCATAGTTGGCGATCTGCAACTGTTTACAAAGATATTCCGAGGAGCCGAACCCTCCTACAAGAAGAATTGCCTGTTGGTTCTGCTTAGTAGTTGGACTGGATAATAGCTTGGGTTACTTACGGCCACTTTTTCGCCTTTGCGGTGCACATCGGTCACTTGCTGTTTCACTAGCCTGACGATGCAGTCCACAATTGGGTCGAATATCTTCTTAACTTCGCCCCTACAAAGGTCAACAACAGATTTGCGGGTGGAAGAATCTATACTTACGATGGTATGGTATGAAAACCGTCTTCAACATTCTTGGATTCATCATCAGGTACTCCGGCAACAGTGATCTCGAACCCTTCATGGTTGTTGATGTTCCCAAACTTGTATTTGACTTTCTCCTCCCAGGTTCGGAACATTTCGTTTCTGAAAAAGTAAGTTACTCAATCATTCTGATGGGTTACAAACGATGTACCTGGACCGTGGCTATTGAACGGTAGGTTAGTCAAACTGTGATGATAGGGGGCTCTAGTAACATACCTTCATTCCATCGATGACCCTGTCGCCGAGCACTCTTCTATAATCTTGTTAGCATCGGATACCAATGAAGCAATGCAATCCGTACCGGATGTATTCCTCAAACCTCTCATCCAAGAACACAGACCCACACATGTCACCTTTGGACCAGTTAGATATTATATCAACCATTAGGAACCACCGGACGCTTACCGGAACCGCTGACACTCTCATCAATTTGAAGCGGATCCAACCCCACAATTTTGTACGATATCAAATCTCTGGATCATTGTAAGTACTTGCAACAATGAACTCCAACGAAGCATATGCTTACACAGTTCCTCCACCTGCATCGCAAATGATGAATGTGTCTCCACACTAATGCAGCTTAGTGTCTGCTGGCCAGATGGGTCCGTGATACTCACATTGAGGTTGTTCGGTTGAATTGCTTTGAGAGTGTGAGAGGCTGCAGCTTCTGGCTCACTGATAAGGCTGAAATCGACACGATGGGTCCCAAACCCAGCGTCTTGGGCCGCTTGCACCATAAGACTCTTTGCAGCATCCGACCAAATGGCTGGAACCGTCAGTACATATTCCTTCTTATTCTCGCGAACCCATGTCGGATCATAAGTCCTTTCAATGCTGGCGATCGTGGTCTCCCGGACGGCCGAAAGAAAGTCTGTTACAACGGTAACCGGAGAAATGTTCGCTTGCTGGAGCTTCAGGGCTGTCTTTTGAGCGGGGGTGTAAGTCGGCGGTGTAAATGTGGTAGACAATCCCAAGGAAGAAGAAATTCCGAGGCCACCAAAGAGTGACTCAAAGCCACTACCAGACGCTCTTCCTTTACCCTTGCGTGAATACGTGAGGGCGGATTGCGCGCCTATCGGTGCTGTAGGTCTGTCCTGGAGTAAGAGCTTGAACCATTTCAGGGGATCCGGACTCGAAGCGCCTTTGTTTATGGTTGAAGTTTCGTAGCCCCAGATCTTTGCTCGCGTAATTGGGTTGGTGTAGTGAACCTCCGTGGGAACTTGGTCTGCCGAGGCATTCCCGATCCCTCCATTTGGCCAGGTCTGAACAAGCTTTACTTCTTCGGGGCTTGCAGTGTGAGCGAAGGCTACTGAGGTGAATCTAGAAGCTGCATGTTAGTCGAATTTGCTGACCAAAGGAGAGTGATAAAGCTCACGTAGTGCCGAAATCAACTCCAACCACAAAGCGGTCGTTTTTGTTAGGAGTGCCCATCTTTCTTCGCACCATCGTCTATGCTGGGAAATCTTCGGTTGAGTGTGTGTGAACGTATATATGATGATGCGAGGCTGTTTTTGCTAGGTGGGGTAGGTAGCTTGCGATACTGCTCACTTGAGCACCCCTCCATGGTGGAGAGGGGGGATTTAAGCGTCTTGTGCACATGGCCTGCGGCGTTGTCCTAGGAATGCTGTGCGACAGCTTGCTGTTGCCTTGACTAGGGCACTAATCAGGTCGTAAGAACGAGGGGGGTGCAGCAAACAGCATGCTATTCGCGAATGCTCGGAGAATCAATGTGCTCAGATGCGTTGACAATGATAGCGAAAAGAAACCAGGCGCCAAAGCAGCGTTTCGCAGGGAGTCAATCCCGCAAGCAGCCTTGTCGCCGGTCCGACTCGCCCTGATTTGGATGGCGCTGCAGGCGTTTGATGTGTTGTCCGCAAGCCCTGCCCCGATCACCGGTATCAGGCACTTTCACTGCGGATCTCTATTGGAATGCGGGCATGCCGACAGCGGCCGCATGGCGCATTGATGCGCGTTTACCCCGCAATTACGTGTGTGTGAGGGTGCGAACTAAGCAAGGATCTATGCGTAGAGTCCGCAGTACTAGTGCGCATAAGCCATCGATTCTTATTGGACAGCCTGACCTCGTCTTCTATCCATTAAAGACCTCCCCAGCCCTCCCTGCCACCACACACTCTAGACACACGGCAACACATAACCCCCAACATCACATCACTTTCACTGTACATTTGGAACAACCGGCCTACAACCATGAGAACCCGCGGGAGCGATCGAGGAATGCTTGATCGAGCAGTGGAGTTTTTCTCTCCGCCCAGATCACGTATGTTTCTATTTCGTGTTTCTTTTTCCACTCTACTTACGACGGGAGCAAAGAAGCTCATGAAATAGCTCGTCGCCGGCAAACATACCAACCAGCAGTTCCCCAGCACGATGTGGGTAACTCGAAAATACAAACTCGGAATCCGATTAATTGAAAACACAGCTTATTTACGGAGCTCAAAATGCGGCAAGTCATGCTACCGCTAGACATAGAAACACAGCAACTAGGAGTAGCGACGGCACTCCCACACCGACACCGCAACGAGCGCAAACATACAATATGTCCACGACGAACGACCGTGATAGCGAGCGAACCAGTGGGACGCAGACGGATAGGCGGGCCGTGGAGAGAACAGCATCTGTTGGGAGAGGCAATGGGCGCGGAAAATCCCCCGGCCGCGGAGAGCAAGTATCCCTACCACCACCAGTAGTACTACTACCACCACCGCCATCACCGCCACCATCTCCACGACACGATACCTCCCCCGAACAGAAGACCGAAGAGCAACCGGAACCGAAGCACAGCAGCGTGGTTGAATATCCCAAAATCCGAGACCTAGGTGCAGATCAAGCAAATGTTACAAAACCGAGGCACACTACAGACAAGTCAACATATAAATCCGACCCGGAGATTGCAGAGCTACGGGCCAAACTCAAGGAAGCGGAAGACCTAGCTGAACGCCGCGACCAAAGAAATCGCGAACTAGTGACCAAATTCAATGAGCTCCGGGATCTGAAAGCAAAATGGAAAGCTTCTAGCGATAAGTATCGACAAGAATTGGATGAGGAGAAAAACTTAGCCGCAACAAGATTAGTGAAGCATCAGCACGAACTAGAGGTCCAACAACACAAATTCGACCGGCTGAACGCCGCTCACATCAAAAATGTCAACAGCGTCGGCACTGGCTTGGAGCCAATCACGGACCAAGAGTTCACATCTAAATTCCGGGACCTTCAAGACCAGGTTTTTCTCCATCTCTTGACTGGCAAACCACAATGCTTACACGTAATAGATCGGCCAATGGTCACGGAAAGCATTCAAACATAGAGGCCAACAATGCAGCTATGAGCAATTACCCCTTAGCTTAAAAGAAATAATCCTTCCCCGGGTCCACACCGAATTGGCAAAATTGCGCTTTGCACAGTTAGTTGAGACAGTAACATGGGCATATATAGAAGACATGATCTTATCCGCCTGGTTCCCCGACGTCTCAAGTACGTTTACGCAACACATGACCGCCCTCCACAACTGGATCCGCGCTGGTGGTTCGCATCCCCCCCCCCCTCTCTTTCCCCCCCACAACCCTGACATTCATAGACAAATCCCCCAACTACGACCGCTCCGAGTTCTGGCGAGCATACACAGTCTCCATGCTCTTCCAATACTCTGGAGTCCAACAATCGCTCGCCGAAGGTGAAGATCAATTTGTGGAACTCGTAACCCTGTTATACAAACTACAAGTCGACCCAGTCGAACTCGAAGACCATTTTTACGCCACCCTTAAGGAACTACTATATTCCGCCCGGACCCTGGCCGCGGAACTGAAGTGTCAGCGAGCAGTGTACGAAGTCGACCATAATATCCGCGTGGGGGATCCTTATGATGATGAGAGTATGGTTGATGTTAGCTACTCGACAGAGTTTGATGATGAGGAGGAGGCGGGGAGGAAACAAATGGTTGTGACGGGGGTGATTGTGAAGGGGGTTGTGAAGCGGCCGTGGCCGGGGTCGCCGGATGTGGAGGCGCAGCTGGCGAGGGCGAAGGTTAAGGTTATGGCTATGTAAGGTGGGGGGCGGCGGTTAAATTTGCGTTTGATGTTTTAGCCAGGGAGTTGGAATGTATCTCTACTTTTTTGCAGTCTCTATACCAAAATATCCATAAGTGATGTTACAGGTTCAAGTATCTCGCTCTTCGATCACAACACATCACCCATAATATATATATATTTACTAATACCTTTATCAAAAAAATCAAATGGGGATCTGGTTTAGGGGTATAACATCTCATTCGCATCACTTCGTGACTTGAGAAGGTCTTGGGTTCGATTCCCAAGTTCTCCATTCTTTTGTTTTTTTTTTCTGCCAAGCAACTAAACTACTTAGTGCGGAGTACTCGGGAGAAGTACTATCTCGTCTGGCATTAGGATGACGAAATATCGAAAACTCACCCAGCGGCTTGAGAGGTGTATATGCCGTTGGAAGTGGGGGTGGTGCTGCATTGAACCGACCGGCATGGACGCAGAATCGTACAACAACCGTTTCAGTCGCCGGTTAGAGTGCAATGACGCTTGGTGCTGAGTCCACACACACGCACACTGTTGAAGCCGTAACGTCAGGTGGAGGAGAAACTCGTGCAATTGACTGTATATTCGTAACTAGAGAACTGAAGTAAAAGAGAGAGAGAAAGAAGAGAGGAACTAACTACGTGTCGAATGGTCACATGCCATACGGCCGAGATCTAAGACAACGCACGAACCATAATCTATGAACCCGTTCGACACTCCCCTTTGGCTAGATCATGACCGGTAGTACATCAAGAGAGAGCCAATATCTTCACAAACAAAGAAAATCAAACAAAGAAACCAAACAAAGAAACCAAACTCGATCTCCATCTATGTTTATCTAAGCCCAATCTCTGCCACAAACTCTCCAAGCTTTACTCCTCCCAGTGCTTTCGTTAGGGCATCGGCCCGCATCTCAGTGCCCGGGATATGCCTAATCTCGAGATCCTTCTTGGCGATGGCTTCATGAATTGAATGAAACCTCAATCGTAGGTGTCGGCTCTCGGATTGGAAGTTGCCCGAGTTGAGGGTGGTGACGCAGTTTAGGCCGTCGTTGAAGATCTGTTTGGTGATTCCGATGCCGAGTCCAATCTCGGAGATGACGTCTTGGAGCCAGTCGACTTGTACCTTGCCGTATGCAGTTGCAATCATCTCGGCCTGCATCGTCGATTGGGCCACTACGGTTTGCTTCTTTGATTTCCAAATGACGAGGATACTGAGAGTGTAGACGACGATGTCCGATGTAGACTTGCTTGTGTCAACTTCTCCCCCCAAGTCCGCATCTGGGTAGCATAGGATTGACCGTGACGATTCCGGAGATCGGCCCGGATCGTAGATTGTCAGCTTGTAATCGGAGGTGCCTCGGAGGTATCGGAGCAAATGCTTTACTGCTTCCCAGTGGGATATCGATGGTTTAGCCGCATATCGGCCCAGAGCAGTGGTGGCGTACGTAATATCGGGCCGAGTGCCGAGTGCTGCATACAGGAGCGAGCCGATTGCTTTCTGATAGTTCAAGACGTCCGGATACGGCTTCTCACCATCTTCTTCTCTCAGGGCGTGAGGCTTGTAGCCGGCCTCCATTGGATTCGAACACTTTCGGGAGTCGGTCATCTCAAATCGGTCGAGGATCCGGTTAATGTAGCCAATCTGATCGATCGTAATTGAACGTTTCTCGCGATTCCGGATTATCGTCATGCCAAGGTACTGGAAGGTGTTGGGTACTGGAACTTGACCAGCCGCTTTGAATCGATCATGAAGCCGCGATGCAATTGAGGTTACGAGTGCTGAGCTTCCGATGATCATGATGTCGTCAACATATACGGAAATCAGAACGCCGTTTCCGTCTTTCGATCCGAGCTTGTCTCCATAGAATAGGCCAGGTGCTGCAACTGAAGCCTTGAGGCCGAGATCGTCAACAATATAATCGAACACTTCTTCGTAGTATTCCCGATTCGCTTGTTTGATGCCGTACAAGGTCTTGTTCAATTTCACAATCGGGTGGGCTCGACCATGCGGATCCGGCCATTCTCCATCTGGAAGTCGCATATATAGGGTCTCATACAGTGGACAGCCGAGAAACGCGGTCGGGATGTCGAGTACTGCGATTTCAAGGTCGTGCTTGGCCGCCAGGCCAAGAGCAAGCCGAATTGAGGCCGAATTGATAACTGGTGAAGTGATATCATTGTAATCGCCAGGCTTCTGCTGATCACCACGGCCGATGAGCCTAACCTTCCATTTGTCTATCTTCCCATTTGCAAGAAGTTTCCTTCCCATAACCCATCTGCTCTGAATCAAACTTGCACCTTCCGGAATCCTCTCCACGAACGTAAACACTTTATGATCCTCCATGGAAGCAACTTCTTTTACAATGGCCTCTTTCCACTGATCTGAGTCTTCGGCTTCCATCGCGGCCTTATATGTCTTCGGTCCAGGCTCAATCATCTTTGCCACGCTGATATTTGCCGTGCTTGCTCCCTTCCGGGTCCGAGACGTCGAGGCCGGATTAGTATTATTGAGATTGCTTTGGAGCTCTCGGACCATTCGGGATGTTGGTGCGGGACTCTCAGCAGTTTCCGAGTGCTCTGGGGTGTCCGGGGGTTCTGGAGTTTCCGGAGGTGGCGTCAGGTCTCCATCCTCGTAATCGTCAATAGGATCTTTTTTGATCTGAATCGTCGCCTTTTGTGATGGCGGTTGCTCAAACCATGGCTGGTTATCGGGAGGTGGCTCGGCAGGCTCGAGCATGACCTCCGTACGTTGTTGTGACTTCAGGAGCTGATAGTAGAGGGTCGATTCGTCGAACCTGATATCTCGGGCCATGAAGACCCGGCCGGAGGTGATGTCCATGACTCTATACTGTGTCATCGTTTCCGCCGAGTAGCCAAGAAGCACACACTTGTAGGCATGATTATCGAGTTTCTTCCGCAGATCTCCGTGGATCCAAGCAAATGCTAGGCAGCCGAAGGTTCGGAGATGTGAGATGTTTGACTTCTTTCGGTTCCATCTCGCGAACGGGGTAGAATTCGGAGTTGCTCTGGTTGGTAGCCGATTCTTGATGTATACTGCTGTGGATACGGCTTCGGCCCAAAGTTTGTTCGGCATTCCTGCATGCTTGAGCATTGACCGTGCTGGGTCCATTACCGAACGATTGCATCTCTCCGAGAGGCCATTCTGCTGTTGTGAATACGGTGCCGATACTTCCCTGGTGATTCCTTCTTCTGCCAAATACTCAAGAAACTTCTCTCGGCTTCCATACTCCCCTCCACCATCAACTCTAATTCGGCATACCTTCTTCTGGTGTTGTTTCTCCACCTTGGCCACATATTCCTTGAACTTCGCTGGGGCCTCGGATTTTGCCTTCATGAAATAGACCTCGGTATACCTCGAGTAGTTGTCCATGAACATGATGATGTATCGGTAGCCACTCATCGTTTGAGTTTGCATTGGGCCGATGACATCAGAGTGGATCAATTCGAGGAGGCGGGTCTTAATCTTATCTTCGGGCTTCAGTGGTTGGAAGGGTTTCCGAAACATCTTGCCCATTATACAGGCTTCGCAAATGCATTCCGACGGGCTCTTGGCGTGTAACTGAATGCCCTTGGTGATGCTCGACAGACGCTTGATGGCTGGGAGAGACAAGTGTCCAAGTCGGGCATGCCATAAAAGTATGTCCTTTTCGTCGGCCGACTGCCGGATGCTGGAGTAGACTTCCGAGATTTCGGCAACTGGATTCGGGGTGTTTAGGGCTGCCACTGACGTCTTGGTCGGAAGGGCGCGAAGCATGAAAAGGTCATTCACCAATGGAGCATGGTATACAAGTGCCGAACCGAAGGTGGCCATGGCCCCCTTCTCCAGAGTGAAGTCAAATTGGACTCCTTTCTTCATCAATTGGATCACACTCAGGAGATTGTTTGTGCCGCAGGCTGGCACATATAGAATATGCTGGAGGATGACCTTGACCGGTTTCGCATTCGGTCTCTCGGCCCAGAAGCTTATGGTACCAGTGCCGACGGCATCGACAAGGGAGTTGTTTGCAGTCTTCACTTGGTGCTCCCCCTTTGGCATTGGCTGGAAGGACTCGGATTCGAACAGATGACGGTTTCCAGTGACGTGATTCGTAGCACCCGTATCCTGTATCCAGTAATCTGCAGGTCCATTCGTCGAAGCTACATCGATGGTGATCACCGATCTGTTTTCTTGAGGAGTTGCTAGAAACAGAAACGATTCCGTATCATTGTTCGAGGCCGGGGCCACCGAGGCCAGGTTCGCGTCGTCTTTCTTCTTCTTCTCTCCATATGCAGCCCACTTATCTTTGTTTCGGCAATCTCGTTTCCTGTGACCCTTTTCACTGCATCCGTAGCATGTGATTTCTGATCGTGCTGTCGAGTTCGAGCCTCTCTTGCCACGACCTTTCTTTGAGACGAATAGTGCAGCTTCAGGGGCTAATCCTCGAGCTCGGCGGAGCTTGGCCTCGAAGGCTGTCAGGTGCATGACGATTGTTAGGGGTTGTCCCTTAGCAGGTGCACGAGGTACAGAGGATGTCCATGGCAATCTGCGGTTGGTCACCTGTCACTATGGATGGTCAACATCACACCCGCAGCTATCCTATCCTCTGAGCGACGAAGCTACGCATATCCAATACCGAGCCCAGACAAAGCGGAATGATTAACCCGCGCGAGGGCAGTGCACCTTCTCGATTGAACAGCGATAGTCACGACACTTAGCTGGCGGATTCATCAGACCCGTACACTAAGGGTAGTATGCTACTATTGCCTAGGCCCCCGATAGTTAGGGACGTCATGAGTTGATGAAGCATGATCACACCATTGCGGGGACTTACGGGTCAGCCGTGCATGATCATTTCGACCAGAATTACTTTACCTTATCAGCAATATAGGACAGCCGGCTAGAGCGGGGTACGCCTCTACACTCTCCGGCAGGCACACGTCAGAGCTCGAGAAGCGGAACTTTACTATGGGGATAACTATACAGTCTAGGGACTCCATATGTTAACTGCGCCCCGGTAGTTCAATCTACCTATTGAGAGCTTGTGTGTGGGTTGTCATTCCCGAGTAACGGCAGTTCTTGGTTGAGCTGGTCCGACATAAGCTGCAGCCCTGAGATGGGAGTAAAAGTCAGCGAGATGGGAGTACGATACGTGGCATAGCAATGGCTGGTCGCCAATATAAGTCTATGAGGGTAAACATATCCCTGCAACCCACTATCCGATTTAACATTGAGTCGAGAGATCTAAGAGGAAGTGATGGTTCGATGAACGTGTCAGCGGTCGTTGCCGAAACCTGTTTTCTGCGTTTGCATACAGACCAGAAGAAAAGCAAACGGGCCTAAGGCTACGTGGCAAAACCTGGCGGCATGAGGATAACCTATGGGATGCCTCGCACTTTAGAAAGTGCCGAACGTCAAACGGAAAAGAAGCGCAACCTACTGAGATCGAGTAATCAGCCTAACGATCGGAGGCCATAGCTATCTTAGTACAAACACTGAAGTCATAGAGAGTAGACGAGTAACTCACTCTATAAAAGAACCGCCTTTGCACCCGTAAAGTAAAACATCAAGCTCTAGCAGCAATCCACAGTCAGAACACAATCAGCGGACAAGAATCTGAAATATTATTAAGTTTTCTACTTTAAGAATACATGTCTTTACATTTTCGAGATCTTGATTCTATTGTTCTTTACGCACACGCACTTTGTGAACGAGCAGTCACTCGTCACGACTTTTGGTACGCACGAGGATTTATCTCGCATTACGACATTGCGTTTGAATACTGTCACTGGTTTTACACTGGTGAACTTCCTTCAGCATATTACACCAATCCTTCTGAGGACGAGGAAGAATCGTATTCCGAGTTCTTGCATGACGAAGAAGATTTTCAGGATACCTACGACTTCTGAAAAGTAGGCAGCCTTACTTACGACAGTGGTTCAGTCATAAGTTTCCCCGTAACAACGATATTCGGTATCGTATCAGCCTTATCTGCAAGTTCCAATGTCGATGAGAAGTTCCTCCACTCCTCTGTATTCGGTAGATTTGAGAGAATATAGAACTTTCTCCATTCGTCTTCCGTCTTCACCCCGCAGATGGCGAGGTCATTGATGTACTTCTCCTGGGCCGTTATCCATTCGGTTACCGAGGAGTATGATTCGAGTTTGCAGGCTGCCAGCTTCGCCATCTGATATCGGGCGTCGAGCTTGATAGCTTTCTCGAAATCGGTCTTTATTGTATCCCAGAGCACCTTCGGATCATCGTACTTTTCCGCTGTGTATCGACTTCTGATTGATGGTTCTAACAGGGAGCAGATGGTGCCATTCGCTTTCTCGTAGTTGTTCTTGTAGGTCCTCCAATCTCGGAGAAAGTTGTCGAATCGGTTCAGGTATGCCGAATCCTGCGATTCGGGCTTGAAGTCATACTCGGGATCCAGCGGGTCTGGTGCCATCATAGATGAGGATCCAGATGCTGCCGGTGCAGCCGGAGGCACAGGGACGATCTCAGAGCCATCTACTATCCGCCAGACATTGAGATGCTTCAAGAGATCCTTGGCTTCTACCACCCAGGTGCGGTAATTGTACTCTGTGAGCTTCGAAATCGATGTGGATACTGCAGTCGACATCTTAACTAATAGGAGGTACTCCACGTATGCTTCGAGAGAAATCCAGAGCTTTTCTTATTCACACTCTATGCTGTCTGTAGAGGTCGATCTAGATGGAAGCAGCCGGGCTCATAACCTGTTGAAGCCGTAACGTCAGGTGGAGGAGAAACTCGTGCAATTGACTGTATATTCGTAACTAGAGAACTGAAGTAAAAGAGAGAGAGAAAGAAGAGAGGAACTAACTACGTGTCGAATGGTCACGTGCCATACGGCCGAGATCTAAGACAACACACGAACCATAATCTATGAACCCGTTCGACACACACACACACACACACAAAGTATGCGGTAATAAAGCATCATTGGTACAGGGTTTGCACAAGGGTTCCGCGACTAAGAGCAGCAACTGGGGATTTCTTGCTGGGTATTCCAGCACAGAACATGCGGGAGTGGTACCATTGAAAGTGCTCGCACCTGGTATGCTTATGGAATGTAACAAATTCGCTTGGAGGAGTTTTTCCACACGAGAGCACAGAGAGCAGTTTCCACGGTTTCCAAAGTTCGGCATTCTTGTTTACCCTTCCACATAAACAAAACATCAGTATACATGTACCACTTTATCCACTTCGAATTCGTCTATCTCAATCCACTTCATCCATCTCAATCCACTCATCTCCCCTTGGCCTTCCATTCCCCATCCACCCATCCACAATCTGCTCCTTCTCCCCCCTCCTCTCATCCTCCACCCTCTCAATCTTCACCAAAACCCTCGTCTTACAAATCTGTGCCTGTACCTTCGTATCACCCACAAACTCCCTCTTCACCACACCACGGGAAATAACCGCGCTCACAACCGCGTGCCCGGGATTCTCATCATCCACAGCAAATTTGACATCAAGCATTCTCTTGTCGTCATATACATCTCCCAACTTCACGCTCTCGTCAACTTCGTACACCCCGCGTTGACACCGAAGTTCTGCGGCTAGAATCACGACTGAATGGAGCCATTTGCGGAGGGTTGTCATGTTGGTATCTGAGATTGTCACTGGGTTGCGGAGTACGTGGTTGAAGGTGGAAAGGAGGCCTGAGGCTTGGGGGTCGACTTGCTCGAGTTGGGATTGGACACGCGGGTTTTGGAAGAGGAGGGCGGAGGTGTAGGCGCGCCAGAAGGTAGCTTTTTCGAGGGTTTTGGTGGTGTCTAGGAGGGTGGTTAGATTTGAGGGAGTATTGGTAGCTGAGTAAAAGATTGGGACTTACCACCTAGACGAACGTCCTCTTCAAGAAGTGACATCGTTTTTAAGTGCTCAGGTCTCACCCCCGGGAAACAGGCAGATAGAATCGCTCTCTCAAGATATCCCCAGGCCGTCGTCTCCATCAAAACCCTAGGACTCACAGAGCTGGTGTCATGGAGTCGAGTAGATAGGGAGGCTTTTGTTTCGGGGTCGTCTATTTCTTCTAAGCTTCGGACCGGAGCATCCCGTTTCAGGGCTCGTCGACACCAGTCGCCGAACTGGGATCAGTTAACATTAATTCGGTTTGAAAGAGCGCAACACGGCAGGGACATACATCGTCATGAATGGAACGAAATTTATCTTCAAACGTCTTGTCGGCAATAGGGTCGAGACCAGTACCGACGCTGTTCACAGATTTGATGTGTGAGGCGTGCAGCTCATCTAGCTTATCCTTCAGATCATCTATCTCCTGCTGGTATTTCTCCCTATCAGGCAAAGCTTTCTCTTCCCAGACTTGCCGATTGAATTCAGCATGCTGATCTTGTAATTTCTGCATTTCTTCTAGAAATTGATTTTTCTGTGCTTCCATGTCATGTGTGTGTTCCTCCTTCTGCCGGATGAATTCCTCCATCAGATGCGCGTGTGCGTTCCAAGCCGTTTTAACGTTGTTTTTTTCCAATTCCAAGGCATCTAAAATCTTAGCATGTTCATCTCCCAATCGCTCCTTCTCTTTGAGTATGGCCTGCATTTCCTCCTCCGTGTATATCATCAGACTAAAATCGCTTTCCACCCTCTCAGATTTTGGTGCTTTGGCTGGCTCTTTTGGGTGACTTGATAGGTGCTCCAGATTCACTTCGCCCATCTCTTTCTCTTCAGATTGCATGTCCGTTCCCCCTCCCCAACCACGTTGTCTTTTGCGTCCACGCGAGGGTGCCTCTGTAGCAAAACTGTCCCGCGCTGCAGCGGCAGCCTTGGCACGGCGGATGGCGTCAGGGTCTGTAGGAAACCCATGGTGGGTTCCAATTTCTGCGCTCCCATCTCGTCGATGTAATGTGTCACCGCTCGTAGATACTGGTGTATCGTCAGAATCGGGGTTTTCACGTGCAAGCCGCTTGTGACTACCAATATCGACCCTTCTTGAAGTTATCTCACTAGGCGAGGGGTCGTAGCTCTATACACTTCGTTGAGTCAAGCACAAATGTTTTCGTACTGGTAATTGTCTTACATCGGACTCGCGGGGGACCAGTTGATAGCCATCGACCTCGTTTTCTGCAGAAGTTTCGAAGTGAGCACAAAGACAAGGAGAAAGAGTCGGTTAACAAACGTTCTTTACTTGGCGCTTTTTCACTCTTAGGTCGGTTAAATTTACGTTTGAAGCGTTCTGTGGCGTTTCCACACCATATTGCCAACGGCGTCGAGGAGTTTTTTCGTCTGCGGTTGGGTTTTGGTGGACCTTGGGTAGAAGACATTGTACTTTGTCGTTGAAGAGGCTCAACAGAAGCTATAAGGCGGGCATGAAGCTTTGGCTTGCTTGACAACTCATAGCACATGAGGGTTGGGGTTGGAAGAAAGTAACATGATTGGTGAAGCGCGCGTGTGCTTCCTTGGCAACAACTCAGGTCTCCTCCCAAGATCACAACTCTCGCCCTTTCCAGCCGATACAATTCCTCGCCTCTACTAGTCTGTCAGAAGCCTATATTCCCTCTAGTGCTTAATTGATTGATCTCAGCGGGGCTTCCTGCAAAAATAACACTTCGAGCGCGAGCCATTTTGGTTTACAGCTCCAAAATCTCCAATTTTCTTATCAGCTTATCTGAGCCGCGATTTCCGTCATCCGCACGCATCACCTTCTGTTCTCCACGCAACGGGATAAAAAGGTACAACCCCACAGTGAGACTTGAGCTCATTGTGCTTCGCGTTTGCCAGTAACCGGAAGAGCGATATTTAGAGCATTACGGGAAATCAAAGCAATAGGTTACGGTAGAAGATGGTGGGCTCTGTCGACTCTGCGAGACACAAGTTTATTGTAGGGGTTGACTTTGGAACAACGTATGTCGCCGCTGTTACTGAATTTATACTCGTACCGGCCATCATGCTGAGAGCCTTGATATTCTAGCTTCACGTCAGTCGCCTTCGCCCATACTGCAAGTCCGGACGAGATAAAAATAGTTCAGACTTGGCCAAGCGGCGGAACAGGGAGTCCCTCGGCAGACCAAGTTCCCTCCGAGATCCATTATACGAACCCACAAACCAGAGAAAAAAAGTGGGGGTATGAAGTTTTGAATTTCAAAGATGCTGATCCATTGAAATGGTTCAAACTTTTACTCCAAAAACCAATAGAGACGGACAACACCCCACTGGGGACGGTATCTGCGACCAACCCTGCACCGAGGGCCCCACGGGGTATGTTTAGTGGTCTTTTCGGTAGGCATGCGGGATTATCCGCTTCATTCAGCCCCCCGACGGTTACGCTGGCACAAAAAACTTCGCGCATGCTGGAAAAACTCCACATTGCTCCGGTAACGGTGGTTGCGGACTTTCTGTCGTCAGTTCTCGAAGTTACTAAAGCCAGTATGGAACGATCATATGATTCCACTTGGGTTCGATCATCTCGTGTGGAATATGTCTTGACAATTCCGGCGATATGGGATGATGCTGCCCGGGATCTCATGGTACAAGCGGCAGAAAAAGCGGGATTTGGAAAACATCGCGCAGATTTCAACTTGGTCAACGAACCCGAGAGCGCTGCAGCCTACACTCTCCAAGCAATTCAACCTGCCAGCCTCAAAGCAAGTGATCTCTGCCATATTACATTCAATGCACTAACTCTTTTTCTTTTAGCGAGGTGATACATTTATAGTTTGTGACGCAGGCGGTGGAACAGTGTAAGGAGTTCCTTTCCATCATATAAAACATGCTTACAACGTGCTCTAGGGATTTGATTTCTTACAAAGTCACGGATTTAGACCCTCTTAGACTGGATGAAAGTGTCCCAGGCGGTGGTAAGTGGTAGCGCGGTCATTTTCCGCCTTGGAACTAGTTCCTTATATGGTGGTAGGTGACTTCTGTGGGTCGGAGTTTCTCAATGAAAGATTTTTGGAGTACATCCGCGGAGTACTGGGTGATTCGATCGTTGACAACATGAAAGTAAGAAGGCGCCGCTTTCTCTATTTGCTGTGATCATTTCTGGCTGCTTATAGTTTGCCTTTAGCTGAAGCCGAGAAGAGAAATGATGCGGACATGGGAGGAGAAGGTCAAATTCACGTTCGGCAATCACATTGATACGGAAGACAATACGTATGATGTGTTTGTTCCCGGAGTGCTAGATAATGAGAGAGCCAGAGTCCAAGATAACATCCATACAATGAAAACGTATGTTGCTTATTCATTTCCATAAGATTCATCTACCCACCATGGAAGAATAGGCAAGTGTTAACGCTTTATCGACCTAGTGACGACGTCCGACAAATATTTGACCCTGTTGTAGACTGTATTGTGGAACTCGTGCAGAAACAGGAAGCAAAAGTGCGAGAGAAAGGCGAACAAGTGGCTGTAAGCAAACCTTCTCTCTTTGCTGTTGATCTTTGGGCGGATGTCTCCCAGATGGTCTGGTGGTATACCGAGATGAAACAGTGCAGGCCCTCTCTCATACACGTCTTTCAACGCTACCTGCTCATCATCGGTACTAATTGCAATTTTTATAGGCAATACTTCTTGTGGGCGGATTTGGTTCCTCGGAATATCTTCGGAAAAGATTACAAGATACACTTTATGGAGGACAGACACTGCAAGTGATGCAGCCAGTAAACGCGCAAGTCTTCATTATTCCTAATGCACTCGGTTCTTTCGCTGACACCGAGGGTACACAGCCGAAGTGCTATTGTATGTATCAATCATGTTGTTCGATGTTATGTTGAATAACACCAGCTACTAGGTCCGCGGTGCCCTTCTTCGGGGCTTAGAAGGCTCTATTGTGAAAGAGAGGCGAGCACGGCGTTTCTACGGCGTTCCAGCAAACACTTCGTTTCGGGAGGCCGGACCGACAGGAGCTCAATACTTGCTTCCGCATAATAATGGTACGTGGGATTTGCGGTGGGAAAACGCCGACAGCGCAGTGAAGGACCATAAGTTCTGGCAACCACTGGAGGAGAAGTGGAGAGTTCGCAGCATGTGGGCGTGGTATATCACACAGGCTAGTCACCCCATCTTCTTCCATACCGAAATGACCATGGTTTAACGATGGTAAAGGGTATGATCGTTGGCAACACACACTCCGTTACTTTTGATTTTTGCCGGGCTATTAAAGATCCTATAAACCCCAATGATCTTAAATTTCGCTGCGAATTGTTCTCATGCGACCTTCGAGAGGCACCTGATTTTGTGTGGAGAAATCCAAGGGGTAATAATTGCCCAACCATTATTTAAATGGGAAAGCTAATTGCAGTATTGGTACTGCAGCTGGCACCAAATTATGCATTCTGCCAGCAGATTTGTCACATATCTCACATGGACGCTTCAAAAGAAAGACAAACTCACGAGGCGTACGTTATTATAGCGTCGACTATGAAATACGAATGACCTTAGTTGATGAGGTGGGATTCTTTTTTCTTTCATTTTTCATGTTGAATATCTGCTAATCTGGTGGTAGGTTTTGAAATTTGAGCTCCTTTTTGAGGGGGTCGTTTGCGGGGAGGTCAGGGCGAGGTTTGTGTGAGGTTTTTGATTTTCGTTTGTTTTGGCAGCACGAATTACCGGAATATTGGGATGTACTTTTGTGATATTTTTTTGGGTCGGTGTCTTTTGGGCCAGTCATTATTTTTTGGCTTATTGCTTTTGTAGTTTTGTTTGCAGCTTCTTATGACTTAACCATGATATTTGCTCAGCTTTAACGTACTACATACGTAGCTACATTAGCTTCACCTGTGATGATGGCATGCACGAATCACTATTTGCATTCATATCCCACGGGACTGAATCATTGTTGTCTGCATTGCCATGAAGCTCTGCACAATTCAACGAAGATAAGATCCTTTCTGTTCGAGGTACCCAATAATACCACAAATCTCCAAAACAAACCCATCCCAAAACCAATATTTGCTAAAACCGATCCGGGAGTCGATTTGACCTCCAAGAGCGGGGAAACCACGTCACACGCAAAGTTTGAGTCAGAAGATGGTTGCCTAATACGAGGCGAGTAAGGGGCCAAGGGAATGGGATGCCCGATAGAGGCGCAGGTGCATTCCAATTGGGGGATGCACATTACAGTTGGAGTTGATATTTGCATTACGAAAAAGGCGGGGGTTTGGAATGTGAACGTAAGGGAAGTCGGCTGTCCTGGTTGGTTGGTGGTTTCCCGAGAAATGCACTTCTAGCTCGCTTTCTAGGGGCCATCATTGAGGTGGAAAGGCAACCATCATTGAGGCAGTACTTCACGTCGGGGCTGGCCAGATACCGGTGTGATCTTAATTCTTCCTGTTGCTCGAGAGGGGAGAGGCTCTTAGGTATGACGCGCTAAACATGCGTTTCGGCAAGCGCGCTAGCTCCGCTTAGAACAAGTATAAGCCCGAACCCACTTAGAGGGTTCTGGCTTCGGGATTACAAGTACGGGGGTGAAGAGAACCAATATCCCAGAAATCGTCGCGCGCAGCCCCCCCAAAGTCCTCGTATCGTATCTCCTGTTATAAAAATAGGTTGCCAATCATCAAGGCGGCACTACAAATATGTTTACTATGATGGAGGGTTTGTGCGAATATTACTGTGGAAAAGAAATACCTATGCAATACTGCTCAGGTTGTACATACAAACCGTCAAGGCGTATAAATGGTGGGCGCTACCTACAGTACTAGGACAAAAGTTTTCGCGAATCGCGATTTTGCTGCAAAACTGGTGACATTTAGGGTGATATATTTCCACCACCACAAGCTGGAAAAAATTATTTGAACTTCTGGACAGCTGTATAAGTCCATAGATAATGCAACTCAAGTATCTCTAACTTCAAATATTGATTTGTGGTGGAGGTGCATGTTGCTGTTTACTGTGTATGTGAGCATATGCCATTGCCATGCCAAGCCCACATACAAACTCCATACAACCTGAGCTGAGATACACAATGTACTTTACATATTTCAACACCACACAATGAGCAATTTTTTTGAGGGCTCTGGCTCTTAGGATGTGGAAGTTCGAGTGAATTTGAATAACTTTGCCAAGGGACAAAATGTCTAGCCTTCAGGTTGTACACTATTTTGCTGATGTAAAAGTGGTGATTTGGGGCCTTGTAGGTGCAAAGTTGCCAATTAACGAAAACTTTTGTCCCGTTACTGTACATCGTGCCGACCGAGTTTATGGGAACGTGTCAAAGAAATCGCTGTAGGTATCAGAAGCTTAAGGTGGGCAATTATAGAGGCACCCTGAAGGAACTATGTTATATTGGAGTGATCTTGGAGTTATGTAAATAACCGAGTCATTAGGTATGATGAGCGAAGAGTCGAAAATGGGGTTCTCCGGATGAATACCGGGATAACTCCCTCTCCGGGGATATATATCATCGTCGTACTCCACTCAACAATAGTTATTGGGAGAACCTCTCGGGTTTTAGTAGCTTTGACGTTTAACCTTGTTTATAGCGGCACAGCTAAACGGAGTTCACAAACTGCGCTTAATTGATTCTCTCAATGCTTAAACCCTTTCACATCCCGACTTTACTTCCACCACCCGCAACTTCATGAATGTCCCCTGAGAAAGCCCATAGTACATATAGTATCCTCCATAACTCCAATCCCTCTTCTAGCTAACGCATTTCCCACTCCCTAGTTGGCCCCACGTCCCTCCAGCAACTTAACCATTTCACTTTTGTTCTCATGTCTCGCCGCCTGAAGTGCATTGCCATACTCGCCGCCTTGGGCATTGATATTGGCCCCGAGCTCCAATAGCAGCTCAACTGCTTCCAATTTTCCGCTTACTACTGCCGCTTGAAGTGCGTTGCCGTATCTGCCGCCCTGAGCGTTGACATTGGCCCCATGTTCGAATAACAGCCAAATCTCCTCACAGTAACCATTGGATGCTGCTGCCTGGAGTGCATTACCATATATACCGCCCTGAATGTTGACATTGGCCCCAAGGTCTATCAATTGCTGAGTTATTTCCGTATTCGATCTATATTCCGCCGACGACGCTTGGAGTGCAGTGCCATATTGACCACCTAGTACATTGACATCGGCACCGTGCTTTAACAACTGTACCACCTCCACATTACTCCAAAAGGACGCTGTCTGGAGTGCATTACCATATATACCGCTCTGAATGTTGACATTGGCCCCAAGGTCTATCAATTTCTGAGCAATTGCCGTATTACCTGAAAACGCCGCCGCTTGGAGTGCACTGCCATATTTACCACCCAGTACGTTGACATCAGCACCATGCTTTAACAATAACCGCACTACATCCCCATGATCAAAATAGACCGCTGCCTGGAGTGCACTTCCATATATACCGCCCTGAATATTGACGTTGGCCCCAAGGTCTATCAACTGTTGCACCGCTGCTATAACGCCCTGCTTCGCGGTGACCGCCGCTTGGAGTACACAGCCGAAGTAGCCGCCCTGTGAGTTGATATCGGCCCCAAGTTCTATCAGCAGCTGAAATATCTCCCGATTTCCGCCATGCGCCGCCGCCGGAAGTGCGTTGCAATATCTAGCAGTCTCTGTGTTGACATCAGCACCAAGATCAACTAGCAGTCGAACTATGGTCTTATTGCCGCCGAATGCCGCCGCCTGGATTAGGTTGCCAATCTTATCGGTCTGAGCATAGATATCAATATCACATCCACAATCAAGCAGAAATCTAAATATAGCTAGATTGCCGCCAGCCGCGGCCGCTTGGAGTACACTGTCGTAATAACCGCCTGGTGCGTTCACATCGGCACCGAGTTCTACTAGCAGCTGAAATACCTCCAAATCGCCTCTCCTCGCTGCTCCGCAGAGAGCGCTCCCGAGACCCTCGGATGTCTGTGCGTTGATATCAGCACCACACTCTACGAGGGACCGAATAGTTTCAATTTTCCCCTTATCTACCGCTGCCATGAGCGCAGTGCCAAAATCCTTGCCACCCTGAGCATTGACGTCGCCTCCAAGGTCCACTAGCAGTTCTATTATTGTGCAATCGCCAAAGGCTGCCGCTACCTGGAGTGCGGTATCGAAAATGCCGCCCGATGCATTGACATCAGCTCCAAGGTCTATTAGTAGTCGAATCATGTCCTCATCGTAGCTGATTATCGCCATCTGAAGTGCATTACTAATAAAGTCATCAACTAATGTATTGACGTCTGCCCCGCGACCCACCAGCCGACGAACAACGTCTAAATGGCCATGGTAGGACGCCCCCATGAGAGCGGTACCGTACACCGAATCCTGATCATTGACATCGGCTCCAGAATCCAAGATCTGATCCACAAACAGTACACTACCGAAGCTCGCGGCAATTTGAAGTGGCGGCATAAATAAATGCACATCTTTACTAATAGCAAACTCGCAAAATCCTATGGATCTCGGCAAACCGGCTATGCAATAGGCAAGGTTTATTTTGTCACTGGATTTTGCCACCAACCAAAAAGCAGAACACAGCTCATCCCTTTCGCAGTGCTCATGATCCGTCTGGTTCGCATGCTCACACCAATACCGTGCAGCGTATTCTAGGAATGGATATCGGCGTAACACATGCTCCCGTTCCCCCAAATTCTCGAATATGGCGGTCACGGGTTCCTCTTCGAATTCATCCAGAGATAAGTACCTTAGACAAGCAAGGGCGAGCTGGAGATTGGCGACTGTGGGATCGACATGGAAGTAGAAAGAACCGCCGTCCTGGAAGATTTTCGAGTCGAGAAGATTTCCTTCTTTGTGCAGATTGCCACTGATCAGAAAATCCTTTGCTGACTGATGCACAAGATTGGCGGTATTGTTATCGCCTATCTTAATCAGGGGACCAAATAAAGAATTGAGAAAATATTTCATATTCCTCTCTATGTGATCCCCCATGGTAGACATAGACGTATATTCCGGCCGTACAGCTATCGCCACAGCCAACTCGTCTAGGGTCAGCGGACGTACTGCGTAAACTATCCAGTAAAGGATGGCAAGGGCATCTTCGCGAAATTCGCTATTTATCTCGTTTAAAATCTTTCGATACATATCCGGAAGGTTCTTCGGTAGTTGTTGGAGCCTCCGCAGGTTAAGATCGTTCCTTGTGCTTGGGAATTTCTTGAGATCGTCCAGGATAAGCGACACCCAAAGAAACATTCCATCAGCCCCACCTACAAGTATATTTCGTATTTTAAGCTTCGTTGAATCGGATAAATCTTTTTTTCTCGCCAACAATTGAACTTCGTTATCCACAAAACATTGAATGTCTTTGTCCAAGTTGCTAGCGGTCAGAGCAATTTCTGTGGCGTGTATGAAACCCTCCATAACTGGTACATGTGGACGACTTGTTATGAGCATCTTGAAGCCCTTATTCGGAAATTGGTGAAGCAACCTTTGCAGCTGGAGCAAGAGCTTCTCCCTTGATGTTTCCTCGCACTCATCATGTGCGTCAATAAGGCAATAAACCAATCCACCGTCCACGTCAGAAATTATAGCGCTAAAGATGCGCCATAATTGACCAAACGTCCATGTGCACGTGCTTTTGTCCCGGGCTCTGTCCCGGGCTTTCGAGATGCTACACTCCGGCAAGACATTTCGGAAATACTTTGGTGCCTGCCGCAAGATCTGAACTACTAAGTTTTGTAGAATTGCCGTGGCTGTTTTCAGGCTTTCATCTTTGTCATCGCAGAAGAAGTAAATCACTAAAGGAGTATCTCCTTTCGCTCTTCCTGTATAAGTGCTGACCAATTTCGATGATAGATATGATAATAAAACACTCTTTCCGCAACCGGGACCACCATGAACCCAAAGAAGGTGTGAATTAGCACTCGTAAGCCAAGAGTTGTACCGTTCGTCGGCCAAAAGCCAGTCGCAAGTGTTCTCATGGCGCTTGTCGAGAAGATTGTCTCTGTAGCTCCTGTAATCGGATTCGTTCAAGCTCTTCAAGCAGGCATCCTCATCGGCACTACCTGACATCCATTGTTAGTTATGGGAACCCAGAATGAAATACTAAGGGCGCTCTGGGAGGCCAAAACTGCGCCTAGCACTTGGTAACTCACGAGTATATCCAGCGCCTGTCCACTGATTCCCTGCTCCAACTCACTTAGTAAGAATACTTATACACCCGCACATTAAATTAGAAAACTCACCCCCATGCTGGACAATATCGTCTAGAAACTGCCGTACGTGGTTCACTACCGATTGGTAGGTTGTGTCTGAAGTAGCAGGAAATTTGACCATGTCTGTATGATTGTGGGGAACGGGAATTCGGTGTTCGTTTGGTAAATGCAATAGGGCCGAGAATCTGTTAACCATCTCAACCAAATCCCCGCTTCTTTCATATCTACCCGTGACAGACGACTAAAATACGTTAGCGCCATAACAAGAGGATTGGAATGTTGCTCTAGTGCACCTTCTGAACTGTCGGTGTTTTTAGCGTCTCATAAAAGCTCACAACCTCAATGTTTCTCAAAATGTCCACCAGATAATTCGCTTGGCGTTCAAGGAATTCGGAATGCTCCCCGAGCTGTCGTATGATGTTTTTTGCTGCTGATTGTTGGCCGGACGACATGTCATCGACCATCGCTTCCAGTTCGGTGGTGTGGAGTCCATGGTGTGGTACCCCAAAGAAGACAAAGCCGCATGTTGCTTCCAGTACGTGCTTGTAAAGAGATTGATTCCTCGATTGCAGCAATGTCTAGTAGATGATCAGTTAGCCGCCTCAAACGCGCGCAAATAAGTGTATGCTGCGCCAGTGCGCCAATGCGGGTAAGCTGCCGCTAGAAAACATGCACACTGTACGCAGATAGTCCACTACTCCGATCCGACATATGCTTCCCCCTCCCACACTGGGAGCAGTATAGACTTACCGACAATATAAGTATTCCTCCAAAACTGTGGCCAAGGAAGATAATTGGGCGAATTTTCTCCTGAGGAAATATCAGAACCTATTACTGCATCGCGTCGCATGGGTTGAGACAGTGACTACCTCGGGTGAGCTCCTGGCACTATCCAACTGCTCAATCAAGTCTCTCTGGTGATCTAGTATCCTGTAATGCCCAGCATTAGCCCCGACAAGGTTAGTATTGTAACCATAAGTCATGATCCGGATGTTTTTGATATCTTGGGGAAGAAAGTCCTGAAGCCACATCTTGTTTGTGGTGCGATTTCTCCAAGAGCCAAAGGCATGCCCAGAAAGACCAGTTACGGCAATCACACTATATTTCTTAGTTTCAGCATGGTATAGCTGGCACCTGAATAGGAGAAGTAATGGCTTACTCGGCAGAGATATCTTCGGAGTTGTTTAACGGAGTCAGGCCGTAGAAGTGATCGTCAATGATAAGGTCCACATCCAGATGTCGTACCGTATGAGGTTCATATGGGCGAATGTGTCGCAAGAAGTATTCAGGGCATTCCTTCAAGTTCAGAAGTGCTACCTTGGTAGTACTAGCGCCGTAACATGCTGGATACAGCGACAGTTGGATATAACCGGTCTGTAACCACCTCGAGGAACGGTCCAGACTCTTCAGGAAACCATAAACCTGGTCTTCAGTCCAAGTTGACGGGATATTCGATATTCGAAAGCACTTCGGCTTAGGGTCGAGTGGATCGGTACAGTTGGAACCGGGAGTGCTGTCAATCCAGGGTAAACATTCTTCCCGAATGCTGTTACGCAGTGCTGTCGAGCTTGGGTTCGGTTTAGTGGCAAGACGCTTGGGGTCGCTACTCTCATGCCAGGGAGAGGGCCTTTTACCAACGGTTGGAATAGGCTGTTGATTAATGTCTGAATCCATCTGAGACCAAACTAACCAAGATGGAGGTTACGTCCAGGAAAACTAGCGATAAGAGCTTGCAGGTCTCCAAAGTTTGGGGGACGCCTATAGATATGAGCGCCAGTAAAACCATGGTGAATATGGTGTGAGGTTGTGTTGTGAGTTGCGTGAGGCTGTGTTGTGAGGTGTGTTGTGAGAAGGCTGTGTTGTGAGGTGTGTTGTGAGGAGGCTGTGTTGCGTGAGGCTGTGTTGTGAGGTGTGTTGCGATCACAAAACAAGTACCTACTTTTTGGTGTTGCAATTGCAATGTGGCCAGGTCTTCTTTCCCACCCTTACTCGTCATTAGATTTGGGATGAGAGGGCCTTTCTTTGCTTTTTTGCTGTTTCCATCTGTTCTCTGGTCTTTACAGCCGATGTGGTCTTCCTTGAAAAATTCGATACAGTGGCGGTGTATTCGCGCGCATACTGCACTTTCGAAGTACCACCCCCTGTTCATGCGCTGCCAGAGGCACCACCAGAACGATACATACCTTGACGGTGTATCCTGCACATACTTCCTCCAGCATCGATGTACAAATAGAAGGCACCGCGTACCCGCCAACCAAGATTGCACGAACCTCATGGACACTTACCCTAAATCTATTCCACAGCGTATACTTATCGTCCTACGTTATCTGACATGCTATTGTGTGCCTATCTCGCACGCCCAGTAAGTTGCAGCATTTTGAAGATTTTCATCCATAGCCTCCGTATTCAATTTAGTTGAGCTATCACTCAAGCTTCCATCTAGACCTCCATAGACTTCACCAACACCTGCGCTCCGAAATCGAGACGACGCAGCTTCGCCTTCGAACCTGCCCACGAGCAACTTAGTTGAATATATACCGAGTGACGTGACATTCTATGAATTCCACCACAAGTATTGTTTAGCAGCCTCGGCAGACTGGGTATTTGTTCCAGTTTCTTAGGGTGAGTTCTGCTACCGCATGTTCGTACGGCCTACAGGAAAGGCTTGTGTATCTGAGTGCCGACTCCAAAAATCCATCCAGTCAAGAAGGTATATCAGGTGAACCACCCAGAAATAATAGTCGAAATCGAGAAGTCGATATTCCTCGACATTTCCTAGGGTTAGGGATATATCAAAGTCATTCCCAAATTGCACGACCTAATCTCGTTCAAACGCTGACTTGTATTGACTATGTTGCTTCTAACCAAGCCCGTAGACGCGACCTTCCCACGACTCGCATTCATGCGAATAGACTGCCGGATACGGAGTTCATCGTTGAATATGCACTCTCGTAGTCGCCATCATTGGAGCTAAACGTTGTCCAGAAGTTGGGATAAGGTTATTTCCGGTAATTGCTCTGCATGATAACCGCTCTGGGGTAAGCGTTCCGCATGCCCGAATTGCCGACTTCTCTACTATACGATAGAACCGGATTCGTTGAGCGAAATGGAGGACCCCACTATTCAAATTCTCTGACATTTTCACTGGATTAATATTGCGGTAACCTGAAGCAATGATAACATGCGCTTCTCCCTGGGAACATCCCACAACCGCAGATCTGCTCAACCATGAGTACATACAAGGCAGAATTTATTCACCACTCGAAAATTGCAAATATTCATTTCATGCATTATACATTGATCACATGAAGGAAAACTTGTTACTCATCTGAAATACAAAACATCACATTGCATCCCCCCTCACCCCCCCTCCAAAGCACCATCGATCCTATTCCTTTCCGAAATAACCTTCCAAATATGCACCCAATATCACCCATCCAAATTGTACGACGAGACCCAAAACAAGATTGCACAATATGCGAAAAACTCCCCAAAAAAGCCGTCGGTTTTTCAGTACAAATCCAAGAACATAAAGGATGAATTCCTGAGTCGCCGCATGTGCTGTGAGCATCGTGCCCACCATCAACATAACATAATCCATGACAGGAAAACCGTCCTCCGCAATCCGTTCTGGGGAGAATTAGTTTGGGGCTTGATTTACGCAGTGTTGACATACGTACTAGGAATCAGATTCTTAGCCATCTCCTCGCATTCAATCGTGCGCAACGTATCCGCTAGCTCGGCCATGTCTCGATACGCCGCATATTCAGAAAGCGAATCTCCGGAGCCGATTGTGATGGGCGTCAGAATATCTGCGCCGCTTTCGAGAAGAACATGTACAGTGTCTGTCTCCTCCCTACAAACGGCCGCCCATAACGGTGTGAATTTGGTAGTTGGGACGGAGCAGTAAAGGCTAAAGAGGAAAGGGTCGTTCGATCACACATAATTGGGGTCAGCGCCTTCATGAATCAAAAATCGCACCAGCTGTTTGGATAATTGGAGATTTTCAACGGTAACCAGTAGCTAGTTCAAGATGATGCAATTTATCCCCTCATCAATATACCGTTGCTAGACGATAATTTCCGGGTTGTCTCTAGCAGCCCACGGCGACAGCATCTTCCAGTAAATAATAATATTGGGCTCTAGTAAGCCGGTGCGCTCCAGAATCGCCAATGTTTCCTCATTTCCACAGTGCATGAGTTGGCAGCTACCACGATCCCAGGAGGACACACCCGCAGCCATATATACTACGAACTCCTCACACATCCCAATAAATGACGAAAGGACTGTGTTGGCGTTATCAATGCAACCAGTGCGGCTACGTATAAAGAGCACATGATTCAGGGCATCTACCGCTTCCAGAAACGGATGGATGGAGTCGATCGACGAAGAAAGCGAAAGTATTTTTTGAAGAACTGAATGAATAACGATATCCTCATTGTTACAGCGGGCTTTTTCCCATAAAAGCTGTAATTCGTGATATCTTCCAGCGGTTATTTGTGTGAGGATTTCGATGCAGTTCCTCACTGTATCTGCATCAAGCTTACTGGGGTCTGCTGACAATAGTTCACATGCAGACTCGACGACATTATCTTGAAATGTAGCCTTGAAGCTCCCTTCCAATTTCAAAACCGATTCTCCATGTATTTACGAAAAAGGGCTGACATGAATCTGGATAGTAGAACTCTCCTCCGGCATCGGTAAGCAATCGGATCCCAGTATTGATAAGCTGTTGATAAATGTGCCCCAGCCCCCTGCGCAATGTCGAACCACATAATTGTAGTGGAGTCCTGTCCACAATTGCGCCATCAGTCATGTCACAACACAAGGAAGAGTAGCATGTCAGAGTGGCTCTACATTCTGTAAAACTCCAACGAGTTGCAATCGGCCCCTGCATCAATCAACATTTTAATGATTTCCATATGTTGAGACAATACGTAATTGCGCACTTCGAAGTCACATATATAGTGCAGCAGTGTCATTCCGGATCCAGCGCATCTATCATTTATTCTGACATATCCAGAATCAAGTAGTTTCTGAACGCCTAGAATATCACCATCATCAATACATCTCCAGACCGGGTGAGAGTCAGACAAATCGATAGACATTGTTAAATTCCGAGTGATAGTTGGCGTCATATATAGACCATAGTCCGCACTTTGTATGTGCAGCATAGTTTTGGTAGTAATTGCTCTGCGTGACAACCATGGCGCCGCATGAAGCTCCCACTTTATGAATGTTCCATATTCGTAGTCGTCTGGTGTAGAGCGATCGGCAGCTTTCCGTATTACTCCATAGGATATGACGAGATCACCAATTGGCAAATGATAACGCGAATTCGAACGGTATATTGCAGCGTTGGACCATTGAATAGTATTACTTATTGTTGTTCTTTGTCTGCCATTCCTTCTAGGCTGCCTGACAGCCATTCCAGGCACCATTCTGGGGAGTAAAAGTTCGTGGTTCTCGGCCAGCTCCTCTTTCTTCACCATAGAAGTGTTGATTTGATCAAGCATCCGAACTGTCTGTCTCAGGTTTTCCATGACAGGTACTTGCGCGTGGATAATATACCTGTAACGTATGACATTATGTGTTAGATCGAACCAACCACCGTTGATAGATCTAGAAACTTACGAATTCACTATTAATTGGTTCAGAGAATTCAACATCATAATGTCCTCGGATAAACGATCAACAATCTTTCTCACACGATCATGGTCGGTCAAAATCCATCTAAGCTTTCCTCTAGAATCCAATCCTTTTGTAAAGGTCTCAATCTCAATAAAGTCCGACCGAAGTCTCGCCGATTTTTCGTTCCAGTATTGTTGGGTGGCAGGATCCTCCGCACAGTGAGGGTAAATCGAAGAGATGCGTTCAATGTTTGTCAATACAACGTGAAGGTCTTGCAGTCGTGTTCGCAGACGCCGGACATCGTCTGGGGCATTTTTAATGGATGCACAGAGTGCTGCTTTGATGACTGTGAGGAAGGTAAGAACGCTTGCACCCAAACCGATCGCTTCAGCATGGCGGTGAGGTTGTTCGGTAGATAGCGTGAGAACAACTAGGTGGGCGGGATGCGAAATATATTAGTTGCGACTGGGTATCAACGACAATCTGAGGCTGTGTATCCAATATCCAATAGTACGAGGATGTGAGGCAGTGCTCGAAGTTGTACTTGGATCAGGTTGCAGAAAATCGGACACCCCATTTCCGGCAATGAATTTTTCTGTGGGATCAAGGTGTTGAGTACCTGTTGACTACTAAGTAGCTAAGAATGAAGTTAAAGAACAACTGGTTTTACCCTTTCTGTTAACATTCTGATGGCATCATTAAGTACCCAATACTCTACTGTCTCATATCTAGTTAGTTCGGTGTAATGCCTGCTGAAAAAGGAGCGTCCGATCTTCTCCCAAGTACGGTTAACATATTCACGCATATGTTGTGTATCCGTGGCGCAGTTCCAATTCTAAAGGAGTGTTGTACATTTCATATTCTAGGCACCAACGTACGGTAGTCTCGATCGATCAGAAGCTTTTGTATCCGCTAACGCGGAAGACTAACTGCCGCTTCAATCAGTTACTACCACACATAAAACGATGCTGCGATAATATTTTATGCTGTAATTTGGGATTTTTTCAGGCAGATTCCAAACCTCAAATCCAAAACATCCTTGTATATTAAGATATTTAAACCTGATATACTGCCTCGCTAGCTCAATCGGTAGAGCGTGAGACTCTTAATCTCAAGGTTGCGGGTTCGACCCCCGCGTGGGGCTTTTCTCTTTTGCTCCCCTTGTTTTGCCGATTAACCGAATAAGCTCTTTACCAAGCTCTCTCCAAGTCTCGCTTTCCCCAGATAAGCTATTATGGCTACCCCACATTTTCCCGCATTCCATTCCACCGCCGCTATCGCTATCTGCATATCCGCCGAACCGATCTAATATGATGAGTAGACTACATGTGAGACATGAATACCCCGTCGCGTCCAACCTCGTCCTCCCAACGACACCTTCTCCCAACGACACATTCTCTCAACTATACCTCCCAACCGCTCCTCCCTCTCTCAATTCAACATGACAGACGCGCACGCACAATCACTCTCCTCTCCCGATGCCTTCTGGGCTGACGAAGCCTCGCGCCTGACATGGACGAAGTCCCCTAAAACGATCCTCCAAACCCACCCACCCGCAGAAGGACAGCCTCCGAAATACAGCTGGTTTCCGGACGGCGAGCTATCCGCTTCCTACAATCTTGTTACACGTCATGTATTAGATGGACGAGGGGCCGACACTGCCATATTCTGGGACTCTCCGGTGGCAGGGGAGAAGCGCAGAGTTAGCTATGCGGAGCTACAGGAGGAGATGGAGCTTTTGGCTGATGTGCTACGGAATCTTGGAGTTAAACCTGGGGATCGCGTGTTGGTTTATAGTAGGTGTAAAGCTGTTTCTTCTGGGTGAAGGGTGCTGATTAGATATGTTCTCGCAGTGCCGATGATCCCCGAGGCTGTGGTCGCGTTACTGGCGTGCACTCATATCGGCGCAGTCCACGTCGTCGTCTTTGGAGGGTTTGCGCCTACTGAATGTGCGAAACGTATCGACAGCGCGAAGCCGCTCGTTGTATTAACTGCTAGCTGTGGCATTGAGGGGAAGCGGATCATTCCCTACGTTCCCTTCGTACGTCCACCCCACTCGCCATGTACCCGTCGCTCATGGTAGTAGATTCAAGAAGCAATCGACAAATCCACATACAAGCCTGGTCACACACTCGTGTTGCAGCGTCCGCAGTTGCATGCAACCACCGCGCACGCCCACTCCCAGATAAACTGGCAATCACTCATTGTGTCCGCACGTCGACGCAGTGGTGTCTGTGTTTTCCCTCCTTACGCCTCCACCGTACCGGTTCCAAACTCGAACAAATTCGTAGAAGTTGGCACGTCACTCCCAGCAACTGCTCCACACTACATCCTGCACACTTCTGGCACCACTGGGACCCCCAAGGGCGTGACGCGGCCACTCTCCCACCTCGTGGGCCTCTCTTACACAATCCGGGAGCTGCTTGGGATCAAGCAAGGGGACACTGTCTTCTGTGCCTCCGACATCGGCTGGGTAGTCGGCCACGCCTTCATTGTGTACGCGCCGCTGCTCGTGGGCGCCTCCACCGTGCTCTACGAAGGAAAACCCATCGGAACCCCTGACGCCAGCAGCTTTTGGCGCATCGTCGAAGAATACCGCGTCAACTCACTCTACTGTGCTCCCTCCGCCCTGCGGGCAATCACTCGCGAGGACCCATCACTCGCCCTCATGAAGCGACACGATCTCTCCTCGTTGCGCGCCCTCTATCTCGCTGGAGAACGCAGCGAACCCGCCCTCGTCTCCCGCTTCCAAACCCTCCCTCCCAAGGTCGTTGATAACTGGTGGTCCACCGAGTCCGGCTCCCCCATGACCGGCCTTCTATCGCACGTTCCCGCGCGCCCCGGGTCCGCCGGAAAACCAATGCCTGGTTGGAACATCCGCGTTGTCGACGATTCTGGAAACCCAATCCCACCAGGGAAGCAAGGGAACGTAGTCATTGGGGCGCCTCTACCCCCCACCGCGCTTACGGGTCTATGGGGTGAGGACGAGCGCTTCTGGAAAAGTTATTACTCGCGCTTTCAGGGGCGATGGATGGACACCGGAGACGTTGGTATTGTGGATGCGGATGGATACCTCACTATCGTAGCACGTGGCGACGACATCATCAATGTTGCTGCGCACCGTCTCGGCACCGCTGTGATCGAGGGTGTTGTTGCGGCTGTGGATGGGGTTGCAGAGGCGTTTGTGGTGCCGGCAAAAGACGAGATGAAGGGTCAGGTGCCTGTGGCATTTGTGGTTTTGAAGGATGGGGTGGTGGAGAAGGAGGTTAAGGAGGCGGTGAAAGCTGCAGTGAGGAAGGAGGTTGGCCCTATTGCTGCTGTGAAGGCAGTTGTTAGGATCCCGGTGGATGCGGTGCCGAGAACTAGGAGTGGGAAGGTTATGAGGAGGGCTTATAGGGGTGTTTTGGAGGGCGCTGTGAATCCGCCTGAGGGCGTGGAGAAGAGCGTGTGGCAGGTTGTTTTGGAACGTACCAGGGACGAGGGACTCCTGGGAAGTGTGAAGGCGAAGTTGTAAAATTATGGATGAGTGATGGGGGTAATGGGGTGGGAGTAGGTTGTTGATGTAGTAGATCTAGGTTATCGTGCTGTGTGGTTCGAATGAGAAACATGTGTTTGATTTGAGAATACTTGCTTCTTTGTTATCATAGGGTAGTACCAGAAGCTTCGGGGGTGTTGCTATCATGTAATAGAGCTATAACGTTAGAAATGAGAGCCAGCTATTACCAGAGTCCTGTTCCCTGAATGCGATGGTGGACGGACCATCATTACCGAAGGAATAACAACGCAAGGCTTTTCTTCATTACGGTATCACTTGGTCTGTGTATTCTATTTACTACCAATTACCTATTCTGGAACCTCCCTTCATCAATCATGAGGGGTGAGATCTCTTTGGCAAGTCTCGAGTCTTGAGTGATATCAAATGATTCAAGAAGTATGATTTCACCTTTTTTTGCTAGGATCTAGGTGATGTGAACACGGGCCCAGAATATCCGACCTCGAGTCTTCGCGCTTTCAAAGTCCGCAGATTTTCATGAAGAGATCGAGGACATGCAAGACAGTAGAACTGAATCAAAATGCCAGACTTCAATTCAATACCTTTTCATCTCCAACATACACCACTTCCGAAGCTTTTGAGAACCCTCCAAAGGTACAGGACATTCGAACTGCAAGAAATCAACAAACCGAACAAACAAAAGCAAGCAGTCTGCCCTACAAAAACCGGTTGAGCTTATGGAAATTCTCACGCAATCCCTTAACCTTCGCAGGCGAACCAACAAGTTCAGGATAAGGAACACCCAACCCCCATTGAGAATCAACATGCCGCTTGTGAATACTGAATCCAATGTAAAACAATTCAAAACTCTTTGGAGACATCCTATACATGACCTCCTCTTTTCCAATTTTGTTTTCAGGATCCATCCCTGCTCCTATCGAATCTTCAAACACCGGCTGCAAAACATACCGACAATAGTAATCGAGTGCCTCCATGTGCTGAGGGAAAAAATCTTTACCATCGGTACGCACAACCACCACACTTCCAATCATTTCTTCCCACTCCTTTGGTGCCCATCCCCAACTGCTACTGCTCGGGTCGATGTCAAGGTTTAGAAATGTGACTGTTGGGTTCTGCAGTATATATGAGTTGTGTTTCCAAGGGCCAGGTGGTGGTAGTTTCTTGAGCTCGAGTGGTATTCCGAGCCGAGTCGGTATGGGAGGAATATAGAGACGATCCTTCTGGCGGTCGATGGACAGCTCCATTCGCTCGAATTTCTTGCGTCCGGATTTAGTGGTATCGCCGAGACAGTTGATTCTCACGCCCTGGAAAGGGAGAGTCGAGCTCAGTGCCGCCAGAAGGTTCGCGCGTGCTGCAGTTCCAGGGGAAGTGGGAATGTACGTAATCCTAGGTCCTGCACTTCCCGCGGCCGGTGGTTTGGACAGCAACTCCTTCAGCTTCTCCTGTTGATCCTCCAGCGAAACTTGGTTTCTCTTTATTCTTCCATATGTAACCAGATAATCCACCACCTCTCTAAGATCCCTCATATCCATATCGGTGTAGAAGCAATCCATGCCGCCTAATAACACGTTCCGTATTGTGTCCTTGAACTTCAATGCGACGAGAGGCCCGCACCATATATCCCCATCAGTGGCCCCTGCCAAGGCGGCGACAGCTTTATTCGGCTTCGACCCATCGGTCAGAAAAAATTCCCGATGTCGTAAATCAATATGCTCCTTCAACGACCGACGGCGAATCACATTGTTGTAGTACGATTGGGTGTGACCGTTGTTGCCCGGCCCGAAATATTTCTCCAAACATGGGGATTCAAACATTTCGCCTTCATCTGATTTCAATACAACAGGCACCCAGATAAACTTGACGGTAGGCTCGTCCTCTTCAAACACGATTGCTCGTCTGACATCATCGCTGGGGCGGGTCGAGAATTTTTGGCGCTCGGAGCAGAGGAGTTTGTGGATGCGCCAATCTTCCTTCTGGCATTTCTTTCCGCAGTACCATTGCGAGGAGCATCTCGAACACCGAAGCTGGGCGGCGTTGTTGCACATCACACACTCTGTGGTGGGTTCGTCTGCCATTTTTGTCTGGAAACGGAGGTGGTTTTAGATTTCGTGGACTAGGTACACTTTGTGGGGTTTTTCCTTACGGGCTGAAGAATCGGTGGTCAAAAGGGCTTGTGAATGACAGTGCTTGGAATGATGTGATTGCGGATCGGACCGTTGGCTAGTATTTATCTCGCACCCCCCTCACCAGCGAGTATGAATTCCAGCCGGCATACCAACACATGCACGTCGTTGTGAGTCATATCCACACTTGCCTGGCCGGTTATGGGGTAGTCTCTCCGGTTCTGGAACCGGCGGCGAGTTCGCAAACTGCATCTAGTAACGCCATCTACAAACGACACGCGGCTTGTTGGGCGGATCTACAGGCACTGAACTACGGTAAAAACAGCATCTTGCGCGATGCAGATATAAGAGTACAATCTGACACCACCTATCTCTGACTTTGTATTTGCAATAGCAGTCTACTTTTTATGCTAAGCCCGATTTGGCCGCGCTACCACCCTTTTAGGCAACTTTAAAATCTCCTTAACTTTATTGACTCCATTACACATTTCTTCAAGGCTCTGTCGTAGCTATCACTGCTTTCTAATTCCTCCGTGTGTAGAAGTGGTGTTTCATTTGCCGGATAAAGACAAGCATGCTTAGAGCCGTGTTCCAGCTCTACAGCAATCACAAAACAGCTTTGCAACGTTCCAGCAAGGAACCCTGCATACTTCCCCAGTGTCAGGGCGATGAATCCCGCCTCGATTCGAAAAACCAGCGAAGCTGGTAAAACATTAGACTGCATGACTTCGTACCGTTAATTCTGAAAAAAGTAATCAGTTCGTAAACTTTGTGCCGTCGAACTTTGTGATGTCTGGAAGCTATTTGTTTTTACATCCCTGAGATAGCCGTTGTGGTGGAGGGTTCAGAGACGGGACAGGTGTCCTTGGCGCGACGACGACGCGACTGCAGCAGGACGGCGAATGTTGACTGTTTAGTCAACATTGCCCCAACGGGGTAGATAGATGGGGAATCTTGATACAGGAGGAAGCCGACTAACTGAGATCAATGAAAACGGAACGACAGATCCTACTAGTTGGGTCAGTAAGTAGTAGTTCACTTATACCAGCAGTATGCATTTGTTATTACCATATAGAATTGAGCATAAGAAAGCTCACGTACCAATCACCCAACATATCTCACCTTCTTGCCCGGGCTTCACGCCTGAATTATAATCCTTCAACAACTTGGGTCCGTAACATCTTATATAGGTCAACAGGTGACGTAACGGTTTGCCCTGAAGTTTCAATGAACGCTGCACGCATGCAGAAAAACCTAGCCGTGTAAACGACAGCCGCAAGTTCATGGCTCAGGGCACCTGGTGTTCGGAGGTGGAATGTTTTTCTTGTCAATGGATAGTATTGACACAGCATGAACAAGGGCGGATTGGAAATCCCCCCGAAGCTCAAGTCCTGCTCTATCAGTAATCTCGATAAGTCTCCTCACTCCGCACGATCTTTGAGTCCAACATAGTACTATCACCGAGCTGGTCTGCGTGAATGAAAACGCGGTGATAAAGTTCTTCCCGTCGGTAGATAAGTCCTCTTTGATTTAAAATACCAGTTCTTTAGTGAGTTCCGTCAGGTTCTGCGTAGAAAAAGGGTTGATATTGGTGGTCGTTGTGTAACAGAACGAACAGGGAATACGAGTACAAAAACAGACCCATACAACAAACACTCCCAATCAGACCCATACACAAAATGATGTTTTGTTGACAACTTCCCTCGCGACCTCCACTGTCGACACCACTCTCAGCTTTGGAGACGATTGTAACGAGTTGACAAAACGGTTCTGTGGCTCAAGTCAGCACAAGTCAACAATGTCGAGGCCCAAGAGATTGGAGAGGGAGCATACGTTGAGGAGAGCTTTCCGGAGGTGAAGAAGAGGGGAGGGAGAGAGGAGAGCAGCAGACAACTCTAGGCCCTCCTTAACGATGGAAATTCTCAATCCCTTCTTTCAACCGCACGCGGTGGTTGATACTGTTGTCCGGCGCCATCAGGGTGGTGGGGCTCGGAGTCAGCGGTGGAGGCTGCTGTTGTTGTCGGTGATGTTGATGATGATGGTGATGGTGATGGGGGGACCGACGAAGGTTAGTCTCGAACGCCGGGAAGCGTCGGCCTGACGTTGCTCGGCCTGTCGTTGTTCGGTCCGGAACATCTCGGCATACCACGCTCTAAACGTAGGTACTTAGTATGTTTATCCGTGTATGCGTGCTCGGCGTGAACACCAGCTGGGATATGATCTCGTCTGTCATCCCCTGCGGTTTGTAAATCCCGCCGAGCGAGCTTTGCGAGAAAGACTAAAAAGTCTGCGCACGAGAACAGTTTGGGTGTGCGGGGCCGCTGAAGGATTCGAGTGGTATTAACGAAAAGCCTGGGTAATTCGTATTAAACATGTCGTAGTGCAACAGTGTGTGTGTTTTGAAACTTCTCTCGTGCCCAGATTTTAAATATTTTCTCGTCGCTCGCAATCTCGCTTCTGTGGCAGCTAAAAAAAGCGGCTGGTGTACAAGCTCATTTCGAAACGGTGATGGCCTTGTGGCCTTTGGATATTGTCGAGTTTCTAACTGGCGCAGCATTGGAATGTTGTATGTTGTATGTGTTTCCCAACCCACAGTGCGAAAAAGGTCCGTTATATAGTTCGAGTTAACCCTCAAAAGATTGAGCCATTTCGCGGTCCCGCACAATGGTTCCTAGGGCTCATACGTCATGAAAATATTAACCCCACAGGTTCATAGGGCACCATCCTAGCCAAGCTTCAGAGTCTGGAAAAAGAACGAATTGTTAGGGCAGGTTTTGAGCCTTGAAGTAACAATGAGAGTTTATAGCACCCCACTTCTAGTTAAGCCGCCCGATCAGGTCTTATTTATATCGTGGACTTGCAAGGTCTTCTAGAGTAAGTATAATTATAACTATGAGGCAATTTATTGATTCCCGCCGGCCTGGCCAGGACCCCGCATGCAACATCCGTAAACATGGCATCATAGGCGATGGTATCGGTGTTGTAAACACCAGGTCGGTGAATACGGCGGTGTAGGAAGTCGTTTCTTAGTCTTTCGCCGTTTCCAGTACTCAAAGCCTCCCTACTGCATGCAGCGGACAATTATAACACTTCTCAGCTACTGCGGTACAGGTGATATTGATCCTCTTTCGCTCTGCCAGAGTGCGGTAAGACGGAGATTTTCGATCACACACCATAGCTCTGGTACAATCAGACATAAAACAGCTGACCATTAGCTTAGTTGGCAGAGAAGGCACTTTAAACGCCAGGAGGTACGGGTTTGAAACCTTTGGTGATCATGATCAATCACTCTTTGCCACGCCTGCTCTTTTCATTTATCCAACAACACTTGCGAGACGGATATATGCGAGTACTCGTTACGAGTCACGGTACTGGTCTGATAAACAAACCCTATTACTCGAAGAAACAAGAGCTGTTCATTTATCCTAGTTGGCGCATGAAACGCCCAAGGGTGCTATAATTACCCGAAGTCGTGGCTTGTAACCTGTCGTAAGCAACTCTTTTGCAATTGCTAGTATTCATGCTCGTGTCCCACTTTAGAGCTTTATATCGGTTATGCAATTCGCTCGGAGATCCTCTTTTTCCTGGTATTCAGAGTACGCCGACGGTGAAGAACCCCAAGCTCTGCGCTTCGACGTATGGTGTGATTTTACAATCTGATGGAAAAGGACCCGTGGAGTGATCAGATATGAAAGATCCGATCGTTTACCTCAGTCAGTTGGTGCTCCAAACGCCAAGCAGGGAGATACTATAAACAATCGAAGTCACAGGCTCGAAACCTGTGACTACCTACCATTATTTTCCCATTCTGTTCGTCCGCAATTTACTCTTGCACTGGCAGGCCAGTCTGGTGGTCGCCGAGAAAATCTGGCTTGCAGGATATAAGGAAGCCTCTTCGAATTCTGGGAGAATCAAAGCAATACAGAAGCATACTAAAACACCCTCGCTATCAAAAAAACAAAACAAAAAAAGCAAACTAAACACGAGGAAGCCAATTTGAACTGTCACATCTCTCCCTCATACTCCCCGGCCACCCTTCATGGGCCCCTTCCCGCCCTTGTCTCTCAACCGTCATATGCATCTATCTACATCGTTTCGTCTTCATCCTAAACAGCCGCTAGACTCGGTATCTAACCCTTCTCATTCCTCCCGGCCTATAACGCCCTCGAAAGCCCTCCTCTCCCGTCTTTCCCAGCGAGCGATCTCATTTCCATTGACTTCCAGTCAAACTTCTCCATGTCGCAAGACTCGTCTCTGGATAGAAAGCTGTCACAAAAAAACCGCTCCGTACCATCGTGCTAGTTGCAGTGCCCCCAAGTGTATAATAGTCGTAGAAATACAGGCTATCGGTGGGACTGGCAGTGACGCTATCGGAGCAGCTGCACGACGGCCTCGTGCCTTCTCTGGATCGCCAATGATAGTGGATTCTGGCCATTCCTGTCTTTCGAGTCTTTATTCACGTCATCTCGAGCCAGAAGAAGCCGCACCGCGGCCTCGTGCCCGTGCATGGCCGCCCATGACAGTGGAGTCTGGCCATAATAGGTGTCCTTCGAGTCTGCTTCCACGTCGTC
>MU122212.1:144450-171835 GCA_014904905.1 Wilcoxina mikolae CBS 423.85 | reverse complement strand
GGTTGTGTAACTCCGGCGGAGGCGCTTTCCTTCCCTGAAGCTCGGGCGCTAATAGCTACCCCTGC
The DNA here is from genome assembly GCA_014904905.1 of Wilcoxina mikolae CBS 423.85. Classification (NCBI taxonomy): domain Eukaryota; kingdom Fungi; phylum Ascomycota; class Pezizomycetes; order Pezizales; family Pyronemataceae; genus Wilcoxina; species Wilcoxina mikolae. Next base: position 171,770 of record MU122212.1, on the reverse strand, counting down.
TTCGGCAAAATGCAAGCTGTAGATAAGCCCTAACCCGTCGGGTATCGGGGAGATTAACGGCTCTCCCGACTAGTATGGGAACTCAACTTCAGATGGCCTTGCAGACGAAGCTTTCCCCGCAGAAAGCGCCTCCACAACGTTGAATTTTTCCGGAGTCCGGAGTCAAGAAAGTCTCCCGGTAGTAGTTCTAGTTTAGTCTTGGTAAAACCTTAATCTTGTCGGTAGAAGCTGACATGATGATGATGATGGGTCGGTGAAAAGGAACATCGAACCACACGAATTCCGGACATCAAACATCCGCCAAACACACAAACCTTACCCAAATTCCTACATTATACGGTCCGGAAAAATTTGTTCCCGCCGCAAACATAGCGTGCGCCACATTCTCGGAGTCTTGTGCCTTCCTGGCCCCGTAATGTTGGAACACCTTACCATCCTCACGTGGGAATCAGCTTCCATCCTTGCTCATGCAGAAAAAATCGAATGGAGTAGACTGATGAATTCCGACGCCATGGTCGAGTTTGTTAACCAGCATACTTCATACCACATGGAAAGTGATCAAGTGGGGAGTTCCCCGACCAGGTGGATGGATTCCCTCCCCTGCCACTCACTTACGGGATATGGGCTTTGTAGAGTACATTAGGTATGGGTATATAATGATGTGGCTTGCAGATTATTCGAGTGGCTTAACTATAGGTAGCTTAACAGTTGGTGGGATCCGGAAAATACATACACGTACAACTACTGTGTGCAATGCTTCGGACGTTAACGTAACGTGTATGGAAGGAACAAACAGTGTTTTCTGTTACAGTCACAGCAAGCGTTGACATGTATGAATCTCCTATTGTCACATCACAGGAATGCAGTACACTTCTCGTGCTTTCCTAGCTCTGCTTCGCCCTCATAACTACCTCGCCGACGTCTTAAGATCTAGTACCAAAAATCCAAAAGTACTTGACTTGAAGTATAAAGGGTGTTCCAATTCTACCCGTGTGAGCAAACGACTTGGGAATGTATACCACGGAGTTGAAAGAAATGGTGCCATAATAGACCCGGGTGTAAATAAAGTCGTCACATTGAAATACCGTTCCGCCTTCATTGAGCCTTTTATAGGAATCAATCTTAAGCTTGTTAAATGACAAGTCCGGAGAAGGCGGCGAAGCGAAACTGGCTGTTCTTCAAGACTCAGTAACTTCTCACGATTCTGAATCAAGATCTGCTCAAGCAGACTAACGTGACTGTATTCATAAAAGCCCTTTTACGTAGATATCTCTACAAACCAAACCAAAAAAGCACCTTCGCAATCCAAAACCCAATTTCAAACCCCCTCCTTCAACACTACACTCCCACTCTTCTCACTCCCCCCCTCATCCCTAAGCCCCAATACCCTTCTCGCCTCATGTATATCAATATGTTTCTCCATCCTCATCTCATTCCACACTGGATTTCCCTCCGCCGCAAAAATCACATCAAGCTCCTCCAAACTCCTCCCCTTCGTCTCCACCAAAAAGAAATAAATTATCGGCACAAAACACGCATTCAACACCGCATAGACAATATACGTCTTATACCCAATATTTTCAAAACTCGTCGGGATAGTCATCACCACCAAAAAGCAGAAGATCCAATTCGAAGCCGAGGCGATACCGTTGATTGCTGCTCTGGAACGGAGAGGCGCGATTTCAGCGGAGTAGAGGAAGGGTCCACCAACCCAGGCGAGACCGAAGAAGGTGTTGAAGAGGAATAAGAACCCGGCGGCGACGAGCTGGGGGGTACGTTGACCCGTGGAAAGGAGGATTGGGATGATGATGAAGCAGATTGTCATTCCCGTGGCGGTGTACATGAATGCCTTTCTCCTGCCGAGGCCTTCGATAAGGAGCACTGAGAGGATAGAGCAGATTGCGTATTCGGTTCCTCCGCAGGCAGCGATGAGGTGGGAGAGGCCGGTTTCGAGGTTGAAGGATGTGGCAAGGATCTGGTTTGCGTATGTGGATACGAGGTTTATTCCAGAGAGTTGTTGTGCGGCTTGGATAAACACTGCGATGCAGACGCGCCAGAACGTGCGGGTTTGGCCTTGCTGGAAGAGTTCTTTGAGTTCGAAGGGGGCTTCTGATTTTTGTGCTTCGTAAGTGGCCATGATTGAGTCTCGCTCTTCGATTAGCACCGGGTCGGTTTCGAGGAGGCCACGGAGTGCACAGAGATTGTGGATTCCTTCCTTGAATTTCCCCTTTTTGATGAGCCACCGCGGGGATTCGGGGAGGAACATGATGAAGCAGAAGACGATTGCGGCCGGGATTAGCTGGATTGCGACGGGCATGCGCCATTGGATTTGGCCTTTAACGAAGAAGAAACCGTAGCCTACCCATTGCCCGCATGCTACACCGGTGGTTTGTAGGCCTCCTTCAATCATGACCCATTTCCCGCGGGAGGTAGGTTTGGAACATTCACTTTGCCAGGTTGGGATTGTAGCGACCTGAAGGCCTAATCCTACCCCCGAAAGAAACCGGCCAATAATCATTTGCTTAATCCCCCAAGCTGAAGCCTGTAGTGCACCACCGACAATCATGAATGCCATTCCGATGAAAACAGTCATGCGCCGCCCGAGACGGTCGCCGATGTCGAGACAGGCTAAGGCGCCGACGAGAGCGCCGATTTGGAGACAGGCGATTACTATCCCCAGAGTGTTTGCGTTTTTGGTTTCGGGGAAGACGGAGATGAAGGAGTCTTCGGTGATTAAGGCTCCCATTACGGACATGTCGTAGCCGAAGAGCCAGAAGGCGCAGGTTGCTGGGTATTTGTTAGATCATGCCCGGAAGAAGAAGAAGAAGGAGTTGTAAGCATACCGATTGAAGCCACAGCTAACTGCAGTCGTGTGCCTCGTAGACCACCCATGGTCATAGTGTACGGGGTGAGTCCCCAAGAAAGACCCATTGTCGAAATGCTGCGGATTTCTGTCTGTCTGTCTGTCTGCCTGGTCTGTATATGCTTCGAGGCGAAGCTAGTAGTGGAGGATGATGAACGAACTGAGGATACAAAAAATCTCGACTCTGGAGTTCACAGCGCAGTCTTATAGAAAATCATCCCCCCGGGGGACGTGAAGGAAAGCGCGATATTATGCGGCTGCACTGCACTAACATTTTTCCGCCCATGTGTAAAATCTTCCCGCGCTGGGGAAGGCCTAGGAACCCCATACTCGGCATCCCCACACTCCCCACACTCCCCCTTTCTCCCGGGGTGTGTTACCGAGTGCATGCCGCTGCACCTTCTGGGCATGTACTCTACTGGTGCCGCTGTTGTCGTATTGGCTGGATGTCATGAAAGCTTATAACGGTGGTGGCGTATCGGGGAAGCCATGTATCCCCCCGATCGTCATCCTCATTCTCACCGCAGCGTCAATGCTTCATAAAATCCTAACTTAAGTTTTTCTTCCTCCAGAGCCCGACAAAGATACATGTACTTTATTTCCCCAGACCCGGACCTGGGGAAATCCGGGCCTGGGGAAGTGGAATCCGGGGCAGCCTGTAAAATTATTTCCTCCGTCTCTCTTTTTCTCACGCTTCTCTCACGCGAGTAACGATCTACCGCTAGCAACTCACCCTTAGCTTCCTTCTAGCTCACCATCGGAGTGTATTTCCTTCCCGAGCACCTGCGGCTTGGGAGGCTTGGGGAGTTCGGAAGGTCCCGAGGTGCAGCGTGCGTCGGGGGTTCCTGCCATCCAGGACATCAGGCGTACAACATTCATATCAGACGGGACGTATTGCCTTCCGAGGAATATGGGGTAAGCTGACAGTACTCGTACACCAAAAATATTCTCGCTAATGTAAGTACACGGCGGAAATAAGGATAAGCGAGACAGGAACTCCCTCGTGGCGAAAGGGATTTCCGATGATTGCCCCATGGTTTCTTCTGCATGCATCATGGAGAGAAGTTTTTCCTGTGTTACATACCTCCATCTAGAGCTTCGACGAGGGGAGGTATGCATGTTCCGTCTCCGAGGACTATTCTGATCCCGCAAAATTTCTAAGTTCTCAACCAGGTTATCATCCTTGCCTTCATCAAGGTTTTGCTGTAGGCTTTCGTGTGTTACCTCCAGATCTTCAAGCTTGAAAGGCAGGCAGGTATGTCCGCATCCTCCCCGACCGCAAAACATGGCATTTCAACCAGGTACATGGCTATCATCCTTGACTTCATCAAGCTTTTTCTTTTTAGAATTTAGCGAAAAACGCCACGAGGCGGGCGTTCCTGGGGATCATCACGGACAGCAATCAATCCCGAAAGCTCGGATTCACGATTCACCAGCGCCGGGAGAAGGTTTTTCCTGTGTTACCAGGTACCTAGAAATCCAGGGAGAGCTTCAAGACTATTCTGAGCATGATCCTGTAAAACTTCCAACCTGGTTATCATCCTTGCGTTCATTAAAGTATTGCTGTAGCGGTAGAGAAGGTTTTGTGTGTTCTAAACTCCAGAGTCCAGAACAAGAGGGGAATGCATCCCCGAGCTCGAGCTGCACGGTTATCCAGATGGATCTCAACCGGGTTATCATCCTTACTTGCTGTATAGTTTAGCGAAAACGCCACGAGGTACACACGTTGGGATGGCCACGGGGCGTCATCTCGGATAGTAATTAATTCCGAGATCTCGGATTCACCAGTTATAAACACAAGAGTTATATGGCAAGATTCCAAACCCAAATCCCCAAGTCCGCGTCTCGCCAACCACCCTTCCTACATCCCCGGCTCCCTCCTCATCTCAAAAGCCCTTAAAAAACACTCCCCCGTAGTCTCATGATACCCAACTTCCTCCTGTACCTCCCTCCAGGCGCATTCCCTCCCCCACCCCCACCATTCCAGCAACCCCTCCACATTCCCTCTAGTATTCCATCCGGTCCTGACATGGATATCATGCAAGCACTTCACCAACGCCTTCCTCTTTCTCCACCCGACCAGCGCCAACCCGGCACTCGTAAGTAACTGCACTGCATTAACCCAGCTTATATCCCGGGCATTAAACACGCTATTTGCCACGACCGCATCTACGTACATTCTTGCCGCCTCCGCCTGTGCTTCGAACCGCGCTAGTCGCTCATGGCGGGAATGTTCCGGTCTCGCGAGCAGGAGGAGGATGCGGGTGAGGTCGAACATTTGTACGGCCGCACAGACGGCGTCGGAGACGTAGCGGAGGGACTGGAATGGGTTTTCGTCGTTTGTTGGGTCGACGTCGAGGAGGGCGAGGGGGTTGAATTGCCATGGTTGGCGTTGCTCGTGGGCGGAAATGCGGGAGGAGAGGAGGTGCCATTGTTTAAAGAGTTCCTGGGTTGGGGGGGAGTGACGGACTGCGCAGAGGAGGTTGTGAGTTTGTGCGAGGAGGAGAACTACGTAGTTTGACCACGTGTCTACTGTCCATGCGCCCGAGGTTTCACGGAGGGCTTGTTCATCATCTGTGGGGAGCCAGATGGAGGTGTCGAGACGGGTGGGTGTTGCGGTTGCGAGGGAAGATAAGACGTCCATTCGGCAGTAGATCCAGAAACAGGCTTGTGCTAATCCGCCGCTGCGGCCGTTCCAGCCTTGGGTGGAGACTAGGGAGAAGGTACCGCTGAGATGAAGGTGCCAGTCTTTGTTGCTTGCGTCGATCATTTCGCAGTGTGCGAGGAGGAGGCAGGAGGCGAAGACGGCGGTGGACGAGGACCGGGATACATCTTCTAATGCTGCGGTGAGCATGCGCAGTGCGTCGTCGTAGTATGCTAGTGCTGTATCCGCGCGTTGGGTGGATGTGAGGTAGTGTTGCTTTGCGGCGCAGGCAAGGCCGGAGAGTAAAAGCAGTGGGTGGGAGAGAGCTAGGTGAGGTACGACATATGAAAAGTGTCTTTCTGAGTCGAGAAGGTCGAACCAAGGCCCTACAATGTGACAATATCGATCGAGGAAAAACGCATCTAATTCCGAAGTGATTGGTTTGGGTGGAGGCCTATAGACAGGCATATGATATGATAGTGATGGCGACGGCGAGGATAACGGTATGGACGGAGTCCGATGTTGCAAAGTATTGGGAGAGGCAATTGGAGATACAGTGTCCGTAGTAATAACTGCGTATTGATCCTGAATCGTTTCGTTTTCGTTTATGAATTGATACGGTGCTTTCCCCTTTAGAAACCACCTCAGACACGAAGAAGAGCTCATCTGTGGCTTACCTGACCCATCAATTACTGGCGAGCTTCCCACTGCCAACTCAACACGAGGCAAACCGACCTCTTCTGGACTCCATTCTATGTTCCACAAACCCGCTTTAGCAAATTCAATAATCACAAGTAAAACGTCTGGTATGCACAAACCCTTAGCGGTAAACGTAGTCTGATCACCGTACAAACAGCTTGAGCCATCTCTCTGGCACCTGCCGCACGGCCGTTGCTGATCGCCTGCAGACCCGTCAGCCAGTGCACTCGTTAGCTACATTAGGAGGCACAAACATTTGATATGGCGGTCTCTACATCGCTTGCTGTTTGGAACAGTCAGCCGGTGTCTCGCCGCATTTCCCGGCTCTTACCATGCTGCAGTACATGCGGGTTAGTCGGGCTAAGACAGCAGAAGAGACAGCAACAGTGACGTACCAATCTTTGACCGAGAAGCGGGACCTCTCCTCATCGCCGACATCCGACAAGCAGCAAGGAACTGGGCATAAGCAACCAACCAACTGTCTCCGGGGTGTAGTTACGTTAAGTCTTGTAGGTAGCCGTAAAAGATGGAACGAACGAAGAGGAGAAAGAGGAGGCGCAGGTTTTTTTTCCGCCGCCAGGCCGTATCGCAGCAAGTTCTGTGTGCGATTAGGCGAAACTGTAAACAGCTAGCGGATTGTGGGGAAACCGCTGTGTGCAGATGTCATCCACCACGATCAACGGATTCTGGATGTGGCTAGACACCCCGAGTGTTCGCGGAAGTCCGAAGAGTCCACCCTAAGCCATCCCCGCATGTCCAAGACGGCGGCACGCAATAACTCTATCCCTAGCGCAACATATATAGCCTGAGTTGTGAGCGAGCGGACCGTTAGATATTTCGGCCGCACCAGCCGAACCTCGGTAATCGCGAGATACGCCGCTCTGCCGAATGATTTGGCCGACCGCCGACAAGACCACACCGGCCGAGCCAAGAACAGAGAGAGCCGCATGGTTTCACGGCTGGTAGATGTCCGAACATTGTTGCCCTTCGCCATTCGCACGGCTGGCGTTTGTGGGCGAGCATCTTGTGCCAGTACTCATCCCGCCATAAGAGAAATGGAACTGCATTCACATTTCCAGACTGCAAAGCTTGCGAGTTCGTAATGCATCATGCATCATCACCATCAATCCGCCTTCTTTGGTATCCGCCCCAGGGCACCACCATCCATGGTTTTTCGCTTCGGCCGTGGTGCCTCCGCGCCTACCGGCTTCCCGAGATGTGAGCAACGATGAATCGAAACACATATCATTGATCCACAAGGCGTGGCTGAGATCACGAAACGGATCCCAGAGTGACAAGCAGTGAAAGGGGACACCCTGCAGTAGATGAAGATAAGACCTGCATGTTCTCTCGTGCCGTAAGAGTAACGAGTGGTGGGATGTGGGGGCGAAGATGGGACGCAGCTGTCTGCTGTGGCGGGTCATACAGACAGAGGAGGCATCAATAAGTTTACAACTTATGTCTCAACACCTAGACAGTACCTTTCCACATTTCACTCGGCAATAGCTTCATACAGTAGGTACCGCGTGCCCACACCTGTCCACCCCCTCATATCTAGCATTTCGGCCTTCAACTCACTGATGAATCAACAGCCCCAACCTTTGCGAGGGGGGCCACACTCCGCGCTAACAGAGTGTGCACAGCCAAATAGCTACCCATGGTAGATGAGACAGCTTGGTGGACGAAGATTTGTACTTGTAGAAGGCCCGCTAATATGCATCACAAGTGACCATTCATTTCCGTTTCGTTTCGAGGTTTCGTTTCGACATTTCGTTTCTATCCTCTGTTAGTCTGGGACGGAGGAAACAAAGTGTTTGGAGCAGTACTGTAGTCGAGAATATCTGGTTTCGATGTTTCATTTGCAGTGAGTGGAAGAAACAAAAAATGTTTGGAGCAGTAGGGAGTGGTGGGTATGCTACAACGGTTGGTTGTCTTCTTAAACACCTACCTAGCAATCGAAGTGACAGCAAACGTTTGTGCGGTTTCAACGGAACAGTAGTGTAGACAACCGTTACATCCAAGAGTATTTACAGCTTTCTGAGTATATTGAACTCCAAAGCCCCCAACACTCCATCTTGAAAAGCGGCACTTAGAGGGTCAGTAGCGGGGACCTGGTAGCACGAGTACTTGAACGGCCGCGGTATCCTGGCTGTATCTCGTCTGTATGTCAGTACGAGACAAGATATCCGGGGATCTCGGTAGGAAGCTACACACTCCACGATGCGCATATACATCTTTTCCTCCTTCTAAATCCTTACTTCCTTCCCTACGTTATATTTTCCCCTCCAGCTTTATTACAGTGATTGTTTGTGCCGCAGTGTCTGCGGTCGGAACAAAATAAAAAAGAAAGAACTACAGTACCAGGGATTCCCGCATGGTCACCCACTGCAGTACTAACCTGGCGATGTTATGCTTAGATATGGCTGAGCGGACGGGAAGCCTCGTTTTCATAACTCTATGACCGTAGCTGATAGTTTATTTCACTTTTGCATCTTTATCGAGTGCATGCGGAGATCACCAGCGCGGATTGAGAAAAGAATTTGTAGTGTAGGCTTTTAGATAGACGGCATGGGATCGGAAGAGCTGACCCTTATGCAAATAAAAGGCCATTAGGTTGTATAAGACACTGTTAAACTGCAACAGAAAACTGCAAGGACCATGTGAACGAGTTTTAGGTACAAAAATGCGGCCAAACTTGCTGTCCAGAGAAGACGTATCGAGTGACATCAGGTGACTACTCAAAGCTGATTTCTGCTGGCCAAACTCCAAAACATGTCAGGGTGGGTTCTATAGGACCAGAAAACGTATGATCCCGGGAAATCATCGCTAGTGTTACGGGTTGGCTCGAGACTGTAAGTGATGGCTCATGATCTCGGTACGGAGAAGTTCATGGGTAAATTCTTCAACTTAACAAGAAGCAAGCTGTTAACCTAGCTGGCTGAGCACGGTGCTAGAAACACTAGATTACCAAGATACAGGTTCGGAACCTACAGTGCTATAAACACCAGTTGCAATACCTCGGGCTGAAAACCTGCGGTTATCACATTTTTCGCTCTTGGATCAATACATCTAACAGACACTTCCATGCCAAGCGGCTGTAAACATAGGAGTACTTTCGCCTGGCTTAAAGGCAAAAGAGTCTGTATCACAGGTTTTGAACCCATGGTCTGGCGTTTGTAGCGCAATGAGGTTTCGAACCCCGGTGTTTACAGCACCTGGAGTTTATTGCACGTTTCGAACCTGCACTTGGTGTTTGCAGCACCTGGTGTTTGTAGCACCATACAGACTAAGCTAAGCTATCAGCTCTGGAAATGCAACGTCCCATATCTTATACAAGCCTAGCTGGATCTCGAAGGGCAAAAAACCCGGGCCAAAAAGTGACAGGTTTGGAACCCGTGGTCTAGCGTTTGTAGCGCCATAACATTTTGAGCCATGAGGTTTTAAGCCTGAGGTTTTAAGCCTGTGTCCTGACGTTTAGAGCACCATGACTCGGAGGTTTCGAACCCAGTGTTTACAGCATCTGGTGTTTATTGCACCATGCCGACTAAGCTAAGCTACCAGCTCTTGGAAATGCAACGCCCTCTATCATTTTGTACAAAGCCTGTATATCCTCCCGGAGAGTGTACATGCATATGTGTGTGTACACCGAAGGCTGTCTTCTTTATATACTCACTCTCATCATTCGGTTGGTTACACGCCCAACCTCACACGGGTTTTAATTAAGTGATAACTATAATGTGGGTACGGGGGCAAGCCATTTAAGGAAGTAACTGTTACAAAGAGCACTTGTCGACACAACGTTAACTCCAACAGGACCCGCACACAGAGTTCACCAGGTATATGCTCTTCGAGGTGGGCCGTCTTCTCACATCTTGGCTCACATGGGCAAAAAAGTGCTAGAATAGACTGCATATTAGCCCGTGTACTGCGACCCAAGGGCGGGCATGACGATCTCTGGTAGTAATAAGAAATGCATCTAGGCAGTAGAAGTTCAGACGAAACCTGGGCGTTCGTAGGGAATCTAATGTGTGGAGTTTTTTGTTTTGGATTTTGTTTTGAATCATTCTTGCATTCGAGGCCTGGGGCCTATGGCAGACAAAGGAAAATCCTGAACACATGCACGTCCTCCTAGCACCACCAGCCTGTGAGCCCCCCCCCCCTATCTTCTACTCCCAAATCGTCGCCCGAATGTGTGGAGCAAGAGGTATACACACAGCTGTCAAGACTCACTCGGTTCCGTTGTTTCACCTCGAATGTGTGTCAACCAATTTCAGAAAAATTTTGCAGAGTTTCACTTGCCCCCAGAACCAAAAATACCGAAGATCCCCAAAACCAACACCCAAAACGAGAACTACTATATTAAAACCAGGCAAAAAGTTTTTCCCGAGTGATGAAGCCCCACGCCGGGCTCGAACCGGCAACCTTTAGATTAGAAGTCTAACGCGCTACCATTGCGCCAGCAGGGCTCATAATTATCACTCGACGACCTGATTTGTATAGAACTGGCACAAAGCGTTTATCGTCGATATCAGGTTACCCTCTGTCCATGGTACCGGTATACCATGGTACAGAGTCCGTTGCAATTGACATGGACAAAACGAACCATCGGCGGAAAAATCTCGATCGTCCACATGCTTAGTATGCCCCTGCTGGCGGACAAACGAGGCGGGATCGGGAGTGCCAATCCCTGAAAGGGTAAGACCGCCTACCCTGCTGCAGAACCAGTAAATCCTATACAGTTTACATGATCGTAACTAAATCTACTTCACATAAAAGAACCTATGGCTTAGTCTAGCCGGTAGGGTAGGGTGCCAGATCGCAGGCTCTGTCGACGTGGAGACCGCCCTCATTTCGGCGTTCATGCAAAACCGGGATTTTAAAACAGTATTAGGAAGCTATAAACTTTACATCATGGTTAACATTATTGCGGAATTCCAAGAAGCCATCTCTTAGCTGAGCAGGCTGATCCATAGAAACCCCAGCATGCAGGTTCAAGCTTTCAGTGCTCGATCGGTTCCATAAACACCAAGGCTCCAGGCTCGAAACCTGCGGTCATTACTTTCGCCACTCCCCCCACTCCCCCTGCCCCACATACGCGCGGCCCATTTATCAGTAGTAAAAGAGCGGTAAATTGCGCATATTCAGGTACTGCGAAGCAGTCCAGCTTAACCGCGATCTGCCCGCCAGGAGGGACGGAAACCTGTCACATCTCCCCTTGCCATGTTATCGCGCCACGACCACCGGCGCATCCCCCATTGTCTCCTCATCCGCCCTGTCGTACACGTCGGCAGGTATATGTGCTGACGGCATCTCACTTTCACTCTTCCCGATGATCATCTCCTCGCTATCATTGACCGTGGTTCCAGTGCCCTTCGAGCCACCATAAACTTTCTTGGTGTCCTTGGACCCCATCTCCTCAAGATCGTAATTTCCCCCCGCCCCCGGCCGCGCGGCTCGATCACTCTCGACCACATATCCTCGCCCCGGGCTTTTGTAATTTGACAAACCAACGCCGGAGAAGATCTTCGGCCCTATCACGGCAAAGAGCGGACGCAAGGCGGGGATGGTGCAACTGATCTGGGATACGCAGAGTTCGACTGCAGACCACACTGGAGCGGAGTCATAGGATTTATCTTTGTTGACGAATATGACTCGATGGAGAGTGTAGAGGCGGATGCAGGACACCATCACGACTCTGCTTGCGCGTTAGTACTTGCCCGAGTGGGGGGGGGGGGGGGGGGGGGGGGCGGAGAGAAGACGTACACAATACCCACAGCAAACATCGACATGAGCACCAAGCGTCTCTTAAGGGAAATCTGCAGACTCCAAAATACGGGCATTGGAAGACATAGAATCCACGCGTCCCCAAAGATTGCAGTCCCGGCGCTGGCAAAGTAGAAGGCGACCCGATTAAAGCAATGCCCGGGAATTGATTTATCATAGAAGCGTGCTATCGGGGTGCATTGGTTAAGATCGGAAAAAAATATTGCAATCGCCTGCCCAATGGTGCAATACAGAGACACATAAACCCAGCGCTGGAAGGTTTGGTTCGGGGTAAGACGCCGGTAGAAGAGGAGAAGAGATACTTTGCTCCAAGATAGCACGGGATTGTACATAAGCTGCATGGCGAGGTCCCACTGGCTTTGGGTAAGCGGCCATAAATGCTTGCTTATAGTGCTGCGGCACATACCTTTCCGCCTTCTAGATCTCTAGCGTGACTGTGTTTTGGTATATCCCACATATGGTAGCCGTTATACGTTAAGTGCATATCTTTTCGAAAAAGTCAGATATAGCGGGTGAGATATGATGACTAAATTTAAACTTACACTTGATAGTCGTTAATGTACTGACACACAGACATACGCATCCCATAAGAATTGTCCAATCATCTGTTGTATACCCGTCAGTGAATTATCCAGTAACAGTCTGGCTTCTATCGTAACTCACCAGGTCCCAAACTCTTCACTAAACATGCTCTTGTGTATATCCTTGCGCCAACCAAGACAACTGCCAGAACAGTAAATCCCAGAACCACCCCAATGTACTCCCGCTGTCGGTTTGAATGATCCAGCAATTCAGGTGGACCGAATTGCGTGAGGTTGACCCCAGTGTGTGACATCTTATCGAATTACTGACCGTTGCAGATCCAATAACATGTATTGTTAGTTCGATGAGTCTGATGAATTGTTCTGATTGCTGAACCTGGGCGGGATAGCAGTCTCAGGGTCGTAAGTTGGAAGATCTGGCACGGCAGGTTGGTATTTGACGCTACCTGAGGTCGGGGGATGAGACGAGGTGGGGAAAAGAGCAGCTATATCACAAGCGATGCTTGAATCAATTGTTCAAACCTGTCAGGATGCCTCCACACCGTACCTCGGGAAACGCAAGGAAGAGCCAACTCTTTTACTGCAGGACCTTTCCCCACTGGAAAGTTCCGCCGTTTTTTCCAAGGGATAGAGAAACGTTGAACGACATGTCCGGACCCCATACATAGGCGAAAAACGCATCAGGTCTATCGGTAGAAGAAAGCGCAACGTTGAGACACCAACTTCCAACTGAAGAAGGCGAGAACGGAAGGTAATATGTACTCTAATTGAGCTGCCTTGTGTCAGATGTGAGGAAACTCCTACTTGTGGTAGGGATTTAGTACCGCAAAATGATGAGTGGCTGAAACATGCCCAGAACAATACCAGATATGACCACCGAAATCTTTTGGCACTCTACTATGTACTCTAATCCCTACCTTGAACCCAGTTATCCAGGTTTCTACGCTAGCCTTCACCGGTTCCCTGGTTACAATAGTGTGAGAGGTTATATTACCCGCATATTGACTGTTAGTCTCGGGATGTGGTGGGGGTTCGGATCCAAACAATTTCTCTGGTTACCTAGAGTACATACTCCAGAGGGGCGTTAGAATCGATTGGCAAGCGCCAAAGCTAGTATATCTCTGGCACATATATATTAGAGTACAAGGGCATTTACCCATTCATGCATCTAAATCCCAAGTGCAGTATCTTCGTCGCCAGAGTAGAATAGTCTGCACCCAGAAACAGCGCCGGGCTCCGGACGTCCTGAACATCCCGCCACTAGTTCGAGCAGTTTGCTATATTGTACCCCCAATTGCAAACACAGTGACGCGTTATAAAGGGTAATAAAGCCCAGCGCTTTAATTTGAAAGCAGCCCGAACCTCATTCATAAATATCTACTCTATAGAAGAGGGATGTTTGAGAAAGGGTACCAGTATTTGACATCCCTCCGCAAATTCGTTATGTACGTGTGAGGCACGCTGAAAGTACCTACTTTCAAGGCCTCATATTATCAAGCAGTAGTGTTACATGTAATTTCCCGCAGTTCACATTTTTAAGCCCATGGTTGATCGTTTGTTCAGCGGTGCTTCGACGGGTTCTTCTGCTTCTGATATTCTTTCAAGTACATCGCTCCAGCCTAGGTTAGGTTGTACACCAAGCTCAGAGAATGAAACTTTGCTGGAATTTGTATGTCAATAAAGCTTAAACGGAGGGTGTGTACCACATTGGCCAAATCGTATGATCGATCTCCAGGAAATAACAGGGAACTCTATTTAACCATGACATACGGTCTCTCGCGCTGATGCATATTCCTCGCCACTCTCTAGTGCTGATGTCTGGATGGGAATCGTATCTAGATTCCAGAGGATCATTTGTAATTTCATGACTGAGGATGAATCGATGAAATTGCTCAAGCACTATATATGTACAGCGACGGCGTGAAAGGAATGTTCCAAAAGGCCTGGTATTTTAAGAGTAACTTCTATCTGATATGGAAGAAATTCTTTAGATTTTGCAAGCTGTAGCGATTGTGGGTTGTTGCGAGGTATTGAAAGGAAGCTGTGGTCCGAAAAATTGGCGTACTCAAGGACTTAGGTATTCTCGCCGCAGTACATATAGCCGCGCTCGCAGTGCCGATTGACTGGCTTCTGAGATGATATATGCGGGAGATTGCGGAAATGAAGCCTTGTTAAATCCACATATGCGGCACCTGAGACGCGACACCGTCGTCATATCTGAGTAGGTTCGATGGCTACCACCGTCCTCAAGAAGAGGTTTACTGTGTTATCCCTCTGACCTGCGAAATTGGGGTCATCCAATATGCAGGTTCTCAATTAGGGTACAAAGCGTCAATCCATCTAATGCATCATCCCCGCTCGCTCCCTCTGTCTCGTCCCACCAATTTACTCCTGACGCCGCTCCTAATAACCCATCGCTGGGCACGTCATCGTAGGGCGCCCTGCAAGTACAGTTAGCCCTTGCTATAACGGACGCCAAAAATCCGGCCTTTTTCGTCCGGTACAGCGAGGGTTCGGTATAAATATCGATTAATAAGCACTTTAGTCACATGTAGCTACCAAATCTGGTACATCCAGACAAAATTTAGCCGACCAGGGATGTGAGACTAGGGGGTTTCCAGTGTTTTAGATACCTGATTCAGTATAAAGTACCTTGGCATCCATTATAGCAGAAATTATTTGTATGGGAGCAGGGGTTAATATTTTCAACAATGCCATCCAGTCCGTTATAAGCCAGAATTCGGTATAACAGGTGGATTTTGGTGGTGAAGGGACTTTTGCTCTCAGAGAATCCGGTACAGCAGGGTTTCCGGTACGCCGCGGTATGGTATAGCAAGGGCTAACTGTATCTGTTTTGTAGAGTATGTATAAGTAATCAAAGTCCCTCCGTCAGAATCATATGTGGTCACTGACATCACTGCTGGTTGGCGCTGTCTACATTCAGGGTCGATGGATTCCTAAGGACCATTTCTAGACTGTCCTTCGCCCTATGCATATGGTATAATCAACCTGCAGAATACATCACCAAAAATGGGCCGCAGCTTCAAATTTTGTTTCAACATTGGTCGCCAATTTCAAGCTGACTAAATGATGCACGCGCATCCTGGCCACGGAGCTCCTCCGAACGGCATTATACCTTGTCTATCGTAACTGTCTTGATGAAGTCCGGGAACCAGATCTGACGCCAAGATCTTCCGTAAGTCACTCACCCTGGTTCCAACATCCCTGCCTTCATCAATATGTATATGTAATACCTATTCGCTGACAGTTCGTTGCGGACTTTTGGGGTTTCTCTAACAAGTCCCATCAAGTACTTACGTACGTAGTGAGCCTATCGAATTACTTACTCGCAAATACCGAGTAAATATCTATGACCCATATTTGATATTGGCCCAACGTTCTCAAAGTCACTTATATAGAATACATTAACTGTATTGTACTCACCGAGCAGAACATAGGATTGCCTAGGTATCGCTTACCTGCAGCCACTTCACACGAGACCGGCCACCGAACCGAAGCGGTGAACTGGGTGCGCATGCCCTCTACAGTGAATGCAGGAACTGGAAGTGCCGCCATCTATACGATATAAAGTTTATATTACAGCTCAATTTCTGATCGAGTGAGCCGCGGATCTTTCCCAGCACATTTCGTTGGGTATCACGCCATTGCCGAGGCATGTGCCAATTTTCGCTGTAACTTCAAGGTGTACTTCTGACGATAACGGTTCCCTTTACAGTAGAACCTGTATGTAGGCCTTTTAATCCCCAATCCCCCGATGTTTTAGTATCCTATGCATGCTTCTTCGAGCTGTAAGGGAAGGATTAAGAACTCGGTCGCTCCGTGTACCGTGTGTTGCTTGCTGGGGTTGAGTTATTAGCCGCCGACCTACCTAATGAAGGCTGGTGTCATTTTGCGCGGCTAAATAGGCTGCTGCGCGGTTGTCCACCCTGGCTAGCGCTGATGGAAAACTTCCACATTGAAGATAGCTAAGTGCACTGCCGCTACTGGATAATAGTCTCGGAGTGTGGTTGACGAATGATCTACCCCCGCCCCATGCTGCAAGGCATAGAGTCTTTGTCCATGGTCATGGTTTGAACGTATGTGTCAACATCGGCCCCACAATGACTTGTGACTGCCCAATGTTCACACCGTAAAGACAGCGATGCCCTGAACAAGTTTGCTGCCAGCTCCCAGTACCAAAAAACGAGACCTGCAAGACAAAGAGATCTGAACCAAGAGTGGTAATAATTGAACGTTTACCTACCTTCTCATCACTTGCTTTTTTTGAACCAAATTCTAGCAACGAATATATACCAACAGTACTTAAGTAGGTAGCAATTGCCGCGACAAACCAACCACACCTGTCCAACTGCTCTACACATGGACAAACTGAGGCGTCCGTTCCCAAGATGGAGTAGACGAGTTGTGCGGGCACCGTCTGTCTGGACGTCTGTGGCAGTTACACAATGTGAGGCGACGAATTTTTGTCCCCGAGACAGGAGAATTAGAATAAGGCCATCATGGCACGGAATCGGACAGGGCAGAATTTAGACATGTAGATCATTGGGATCGTACGAGTGCTGAGTTACTCTATCTAACTATTTATAGACACGAATACCATTGCTGATTTGATATCATAGCCATTACTAGACCTAGAGTGGCTTAATCACCGAAATTCCAGGCGATCGCAAGAGTCTCGGATATTGTATCCTTTTCAAAGCGGGTCAGGTTCCTCCATATCACAATACTTTAGATATACCTACCATAAGAAAACTTTGGTTTTAAGGTTGCAATTGGAGAAGCAGATTCTGATCTAGAGCAATCACGCGAAAATTCCAAATGTTACTATAGACGTCCAAGAGCGGTTCTAACAGTTCAAAAAACGGTCCCAACGACGAATGCATAACCGCGTTATTAAAAACCCCTTTTTTTCTTATAATATGGCAATACCTGCCTGATTTGCAGCCAAGCCACGTGTTTGCGTGTTATACGCGATACATACAAATGCACATACTCTACTTAGTATACAGTGTACCGGGTATGTATATCCGCGTCACCCCGTCATGTTCAGTATATTTAGTCTCCTCTCCCACGTTTTTCACACAGATTACACTGAAAACACGCCGTCTATTTTGTCAAATTTCGGCACAGCGGAGGTCCGCCCGTCACGCCCTTTCCTCCGTACGTTCTTACGGTTTGTCGTCACTGTTGTACGCAATGAAGATTTCGCAGGTGTCGGCATTGGGCTTTTTTGCCGCAATTACTTCAGCGGCCGCGTTACCAGTAGAGACGCAAGAAGTGGCCACCCGCTCTTCTGATGTCGTTCTTTCAGCTGAAAAAATCGTCCTAACTGATGCTGATGTTCACGACTACCCCGAAGTTAGCTTCGGCGAAGAGTTAGAAGACAACGATGGGACTGTGCGTTCATATAAACGGTCTTGTAAAGTCATTCCTAGCGATCGAGAATGGCCTTCAAAAGCCAAGTGGTCAATCCTCAACTTCTTTGCTGGTAAGCAGCTTGAGAAGCCTGATCCTATCGGAGATGTTTGCTTCCATGGGCCAGCTTACAACGCGGCAAAATGCGCAAATGTCACTGCCGAGTGGAGTCATTCTGATCTCCAGTAAGTCCTTGAATCTCCAATGCACCAAGTGAATTGTGAGTGGCCGTTAATGTAAAACGCACAGCATGAACCACCCGACTTCGATCATGTCTCCGCTCAACCAAGGCATGACATGCCTTCCCGTAGATGGCTCCGTTGCAGGGCATAAATGTAGTTTGGGAGGATACCCGGTTTATGTTGTCAACGCCAGGAATGCGAAGCACATCCAGGCAGCCGTCAACTTTGCCCGCAACATGAACATCCGTCTGGTGGTCAAGAATACCGGCCACGACTTCCACGGAAAGGCCAGCGGTTTCGGATCCCTCAGTATCCGGACCCATTATCTTAAGGATATTGTCATCATAAAGAAATACCAAAGTAAGAGATACACCGGCCCGGCAATTAAGGCCGGTTCCGGTGTTCAAGGGTTCGAACTGTACGCCGCCGCTCACGCCGCTGGTCTCATGGCTGTTGCAGGTGAAGGAGTTGTGAGTCAAGCCCGATCGTAGCCATGGTTCTATGTGGTGCTGATGTTTTGCCTCCCAGACTGTCGGCTGGGGAGGTGGGTACATCCAAGGTGGTGGTCACAGTCCACTTTCTAGTATTCACGGTATGGCTGCCGATCAGGTTCTGGCCTATGAAGTCGTCCTTTCAAATGGGCGCTTCGTAACAGTCGATCCCGATACTAACTCGGATCTTTTCTGGGCAATGCGTGGTGGTGGTGGCGGGACGTTCGGTGTTTTAGTTTCCATAATTGTCAAGGCGTTCCCTGACAAGCCCGTCACCATCTCAACATTCACCTTCGACCCATCTCCTAAAGACATCTCTAAGTATGCCGCTGGGAACACCGCCAACGACGATTTCTGGACCGTTATCAAGCACTACTTTTCTCTCTTCCCCAAGCACGCAGATAAAGGCATCTACAGCTACTTCAAAATCTTCCCCAACGCGACTACTCCTAGCGCCCAGACCTTCACCATGCTACCCTTTTTCGCTCCCGGAAAGACAGTGGCTGAAGTTAACGCACTTCTTGCGTCTACAGTTAAGGTTGCCAAGTCAGTTGGTGTCTCGCTCAAGCCGAAAACGGTTGCATACCCCGGATTTTATGAAGCCTGGAAAGCTGGGTTTCCCCAGGAGTCGATTGGTTTGTGGAATGTACAGAGTGGTTCTCGCCTCTTCCCTCGCCACAACTGGGATAGCACTGCCAAGTTTGATGCCCAGTTTGATGCCATTCGTGAGGTTGTCTCCGCGGCATCCCTGATTGCCTTTAACATTGCGCCAACTCTTGCGGCCGGCAAAGTTACGGCCAACGAGAACGCCGTTCTCCCTGCTTGGAGAAACACCGTCATGCATGGTAAGTATTTGCCCTCTAAATGCAAGTGATGGGGGGTCTGACTTTCAGCAGCTATTACAGGAACGGGGTGGAACATCAATATCCGCGACTACAACATCATCAGGGCCAAGCAAAAAGCCCTCACCGATGGCCCTATGCAGAGATGGCGTGATGTTTCTCCAGGATCTGGAGTCTACCTCGCCGAGTGCGATTACAATGAGCCCAACCGCCAGGAGGCGTTCTGGGGCAGCAAATACCCAAGATTGTACAAGCTGAAGCACAAGTACGATCCCCTCGGCGTCTTCTTTACGGAGATCGCTGTCGGAAGCGAGGACTGGCGGGCTGGCAATGATCACTTGGGACGCTTGTGTCCAGTATAGACTGGGGAAACAGCACCGAGTACTCGCCGGATTTTTAAGTTATGGGACACCTACAACCCTAACCCAGCTCAAGAGTCATTTTAACATAACTTGAAAATCCGGCGAGTAGTGGGTAAATATTTCTTGTAACGAATGCTTTTCAGGTATATACTTTCTTTTATGATACATACATATATGACGGGGACTCCTTGTTCATACGCTCTTCACAAGTGACCCCGAAACAGTGTAATGCGGCCCTGCTTTGAAATTCCCTGGGAATAGGAATCTTACTTATAGAAGATATTGAAATACCGCTCTGTCTACAGACTAACCGCCTGCTGCTCATCAATTTCCAATTCCCTGAATCCCCGAGTAGTTATCCTCATCTTCCATTTTCCTCCTTCTAATTTTACCCCGATCTTTTCCAACAATGAGTATAGCTCACTGGCGTCTTCTCCATAGTCATAATACTCATTCACCATCTTAACGCCTGAATCACCCTTCATGGGAAGCATCAAACTGTGAAGTTTGTGCATGGAGTGATAGAAAGTTATGATTGTCATCTCTAGCTTTCGGCGGCGCTAGCGGTACTTTCCCCATCAGTACTCAGGCTCCCGTACTCGGGAGTATCCGTCTCGCTGCAAGTCACGCTATCGGGTGTTAGGCACTGTTAGCTGAGTTGATTTGTGCAATTCTGGTTAAAGAGATCACTGGCATCTTTGACTTACCGAAGATGTACTTTGTCATATTGATTCCAGAGGTTCAGAAACGTGGCGAAGTCATTCTGATCCTGGAGAGGTCTCCAGGGCATCTTAGTCGTAGGGTGGAGCACGGTGACAAAATAGGTGCAAAACTACAGTACCAGGGATTCCCGCATGGTCACCCACTGCGGTACTAACCTGGCGATGTTATGCTTAGATATGGCTGAGCGGACGGGAAGCCTCGTTTTCATAACTCTATGACCGTAGCTGCTTTGTATAAGGATCTACCTTTCAAATTCAAGTTGTTATCAAGAGCATGTTTCATTACCTGGGTACATTAGGCAATGGTTATAGGGATTGAGGGAAGAATGTGCAGTGTAGGCTTATAGATATACGGCACGGAACTGGAAGAGCTGGTCTAGTGAACAGCTTGCCTCAGTGGAAGCGAGCATTTCGAACTGGTCTTCTCAACCCAACTAATTGTGGATATGCCCAAAGAGTAAGATGCGCACCGTCGGGATGGAGCTGATAACCACAATTACCAACCGTGGTGACATGAGTATCGCCTCTAAAGTATGTTTGTTATACACAATGAAAGTAGATTAGAGAAAACGAAAACAATTACCTAATTACTAGTCGCCGGGGGAAAAACGGAAGGACGTAATCGTACAAGCCTTGGTCGAGCGCATGCGGTAGCCAAAATCTATGTGCGAGATGCGGCTGGATGGCACCAGCTGTTGGTTGACGGTTGAGCAGTCGAATCCAGTGTTCAGAAGCGGCTAGTCCATCCACCGGCCGATCCACAGATTCGCAGGCCAGTCAAATATAGACCACCACATAAGAAGTCGCCCTTGGCGTGGGCCGATCGGGGTCGATTCGGGAGATGTCGGACTACAGATATCTGTTTGGTCTGCGAATATTTTGGTGTATAGTCTGGGCCCAGGTCAGCTTTTGGCAAACAAGGGCCGACCCAGATCTCTGTTCGGCAGGTCTAACTTGGTATAAACCGGCCTTGGTCGGGTCAGATCTGGCCGAACTGGACGCTTCGGAACACTGGTCGAATATAATCGACCCTCCACGGATCGACATGTCGAGCGCGTGTACGGTAAGTGACGAAACGCGTTCATCTGTTAATGCGTAATTTGGGTCAATTTCAGTTGAAAACTCCGGCTCGGACATTGTAGGCTGCCCTTATCGTCTAGATAATTGAAGTGGATTTACTTGTGAAGAGAGGGGGATGCAATGGATGACGTTCACGATGCGATAATAGAGATTAGATTGATTAGACAAGATATGATTAGATTAGGTCTATTGTTAGCGTCATTTACCTTCTCGTGAAAGTTGACACCGCTCTTGCTATCGCTTTCGCTTTCACACTCCTTTAGCTCTGTCTTTTCTGGTTTGTTGTGATTTTGTAAGAAGAACATTGTAAATTAGAGTATATTATACTTGGGCAGTTTCACATGAAATACATGAGATCTCACTCAGGAATGAGCTGGAAGAGTTTGTTACTTTGAGTGATGAATAGATGCTTGATTGTGATATTTATGTCGGAATTTATGGTCTATATACAACCTGACATACAGTCTAGAACTCTCGTGATTATGCACTAATGCATATCCTCGTACACGTCTCAGATTCCTATACAAGCCATGGTCTTCATACAAGATCTCATACACACGATCCTGATGCATATATGTAACACTTCCCCCTCTTCCTACAGTTCGTAGGAAGACCAAATGATATCCTCCGGTGCCTCATTAAAACCCTCCTCCTTATAGTGACTGCGGTAGGTAGGGAAAGAGTACAACCGTAGCCTTTAGGGCGGCCATCCCGAACAGTGATAAGAAATAGTAAGAAAGAGCGGTCTGAAAAGGCTTTGTGTGCTAAGAATAGTAATGAAACATGAAAAAGAAGTAAACTTATAACCTTAAATCGACCTCGAACTGAGTCATAATTGATGATGGACTTGCTTGCGTCCAGGCTTGGCGGGACTTAAGCAAATCTGATTGGTCGTTTGGAGGTATCACGTGATCGTAGCCTGCCTTTTTAGTACAAGCTCATGGCCTTGGTGAACTTTTCGTGTTTTTGCCTTGGTAGAGCCTTAGTGAAGATGTCGGCAGTGTTTTCGTCGGTTGAGATCCAGGAGTAGTCGATGATGCCGCATTCGTCATGCAGGTGGCAGGTGTTGTGATAGCAGACTGTAAGGACGTACGTCCTCGTATGGATGGATATGCGTAGATACGGTTGCAAACGGGAATAAGGGATAAAGATATCAATTGTACAGTATGTAGGTATAAGGACGTACGTCCG
Organism: Wilcoxina mikolae CBS 423.85; assembly: GCA_014904905.1. NCBI lineage: Eukaryota > Fungi > Ascomycota > Pezizomycetes > Pezizales > Pyronemataceae > Wilcoxina > Wilcoxina mikolae. The sequence continues at coordinate 148,932 of MU122212.1, read as the reverse complement.
TGTACGGCCTCGTATAAGAGTATAAGGTAGATACGGTTGCAAACGAGGATTCGAGAATGAGGTAGATTCAATAGGTAAGGTTATCGATGGCGTGCAAGGGCACTCGCACGAGCTGACTATATACTGGGCGGATGGGCGGTTACCCTGCCATAGGCCGGCCGCCATTACATCATCTCCCTCTTTATCTGCAGACCTCCTGGGCTGCATACCCGTACATAAAGAGAAGAAACAATCCAAGAAGAAACAATCCAAGCTCATACGCCCTCGTACGGTCTCGTAAATCCCCCAACCGATCGGTGCCATCACGGCGGCCTCACGGCGGATCCGGTGCACGGGGACATCCACCTCCAGTGGTAGGTGGTAAAACCCGTGCCGACGCCATTTATACCGGGCCGAGATCCATAAGAAACGAAGAGAAGAGAAGATAAGGAAACGTCCAATTGACCCCTGTATCCTCCATATCTCCATATCTCCATATCCAAGCCCTTGGCATACCGTAGCTTTCATCGTGCAGGCTCGGAGGTGTGAATCAGCGTTGCGTCGGAAGTCATTGACCGATTATCTAACTCGTGAGCATCCAAGAGAAGATCGAACTTACAATATAATCAAGTGCGCTTAGCATGCGCAAAGCTTGTGCCCTCGGGAGTCTTTCTCCGTAAGTGCACTTCCGTGCTCGTGTAATCGTTCTCCGTAAGTGCACTTCCGTGCTCGTGTAATCGTTCTGCGTAGGTGCACTTCGGAGCTTCCGCTCAGTTCGGAGCAATGCAATCGTCAAGTACGCTTGAGAGCTTCTGCTCAGATCGTAGGAAGGTAGTCGTCAAGTACACTTCAGAGCATCCGCTCAGATCGTAGGAAGGTAATCGTCAAGTGCGCTTCAGAGCTTCCGCTCAGATCGTAGGAAGGTGATCGTCAGGTGCGCTTTGTATTCTGATTCAGGTGCACTTCGATAAGATACATGCACTTCCGTGCAAACGATGATCGTGATCGCGTCCACTTGAAATCCGGATCGTAGGTACGGTCATCCCATCAACCGTCATCTCTTCGCTTCGTCCTTCGACTTTCGGTTGCCCTCCGACTTTTGCCCTTCGACCTTGCCCTTTGACCTTCGACTCTCCTTCGCAGACATCACCACCTGCCCATCAAGGCCCGGGTGAAGATGAATGCCGGTTCGTATGGTAGCCCGAGTCGCCTGAGCGGCCTCGGGACCATAAAGATACTCAAAACACTGAACTGAGATGCTCGTCTTACTTCGTCTTTGGGCCTTATAGCGTCTTTGGGTCTTATTTCGTCTTCGGTTTCCTTCCAGTCTTTTCGACTTAGCGTTGAGCTCAATGGTCTGGCACGTGTATCGACGTGTCAAGAAAAAGGGGTAATGAGACCCGTAGGATATCTCATGGTAATCTCTCGTCGATTCGTAGAATTTCTCGATGATAGGTAGATCGCGTGTGTGATTTCTCGATGATAGGTAACACGTCGCAAAGGGGTAATTCACGAAATCCCATGAGCGAAACATATCCAATTACTAAAGATCGATAACAGTGTAACGGCGTACGTCCGTGTACGGCCTCGTATAAGAGTATAAGGTAGATGCGGTTGCAAACGAGGATTCGAGAATGAGGTAGATTCAATAGGTAAGGTTATCGATGGCGTGCAAGGGCACTCGCACGAGCTGACTATATACTGGGCGGATGGACGGTTACCCTGCCATAGGCCGGCCGCCATTACAGTAGGTAAGATAATCGCTAGCGTGCCAAAAGCACTTCGCGAGGTGATTATATATGAAGGGCGGTTACCCGGCCCCAGCAGCCAAGCGCACCTGGTGCCGCCATTACACAGACATCGATATGCTTGGTTCTCGTCTTGGTCGTTCCTTCGATGATATGTATGACTGCTCCCTGTGAATCACATCGAATTGGGAACGGTTCTAGATTCTTGCTGAGGTCCTTATAGAGCTGTGACAGCCATCGACCTTCTCTAGAAGCTTCTGAGCATGCGATGTATTCAGCCTCGAGTGTGGAGGTAGCCACAAGATCCTGTTTCCGGGATTGCCACGAAATCGAGCCGTTGGAGATAAAGATATGTCCGTACTGTGATTTTTGATCGGCACTATCAGAGGCCCATTCGGAGTCGGTGTATCCAGTAAGCGAATTCTGGCCGGTATAGTGAAGTTGATAGTTCTTGGTGGCTTTGAGGTATCTTAGGATGCGTTTGGCAGCTGTGAGGTGCGAAGTGAATGGCCTGGAGTTGTATCGGCTGAGGGCAGCTACTGCAAATGATATATGGGGTCTGGTGGCTAGAGCGATATACATTAGGGAGCCGACGATTGCTTGGTATTCTCTGGAATCAACTTCCCTCTCGTCTGGCTCAGCGAGATCTAGTTTGACCGTATCGTCGAGTGGAGTTAAGACGTTGTAGGCATTTTCCATGCGGAATCGTTTGAGGATCGAGTCAATGAAAACCTTTTGGCAGAGGCTAATCGAGCCGTTTTCTTGATGGATTTCAATGCCGAGGAATTGGCGAGCCGGCCCCAGGTTTGTGATTTTATACACTTCTGCGAGTTTCGCCTTGATTGCTTCAGCGTGTTTTGTCACAGCCGCTGCGTAGGCTAATAGAATGTCGTCAACGTAGAGAAGTAAGAGAATGTCTTTCTGTATGTAAAGGTTCGGATCGGCTTCTGATTGGATAAAGTCTAAGGAGAGTAGAAAAGCGTTTATATGTCGATACCATAGCCGTGGTGCCTATTTCAAACTGTAGAGAGCCTTGTTTAGGTGTATGATCCTGCCCGCAAAAGGCCATCCCTCTGGAAGTTCCATGTAAAGTGTATCATCATCGACTTCGGGATTCAGGAATGCAGTGACGATGTCTAGGTGGTCGATGTTCCAGCCCTCTCGTGCAGCAAGGCTTATAAGGAGTCTGAAAGTCATTAATTTACCAACGGGGGTATACGTCTCACCGTAATCTGTTTGTTCGTAGCCTTTAATCACTAGTCTGGCTTTGTAGCGTGTCGACCCATCAGGATTACGTTTCGTCTTAAAAACCTATTTCGAGCCAATTGACTTGGTTGCAGTTGGATTGTTGTGATGCGACTCAAAATCATCGATTATTGTGAACGTCTCGTTTCGTTGGATTGATTTGGATTCTTTAAGGATCGCGGCTTTCCATTCGTATTTTAGTGGCCCTGACATGGCCTCATCGTATGATCGGGGGTCATCATTGGCAGTTGATGCTAAAGCACTGTATATCAGTTCGGAGACATTGACTTGTGCATTTGCTCTTCTTGAACTTCTTGTGACTCTGTCAGTTGGGGCATTTAGCTTCTTTGTAGCCGCGACGGTTTGTCGCACAGAGTTGATCTGCCTTGGTATACTTCTATCTGTAGTTATCTCGTCTCTAGATGGGGCTTGGTTATGAGAATTGAGAGTTTTTCCAGCACCTGTAGCAGGTGGGCTTCGGTCTCCCTGCCCATCGTGTATTTGCTCAGTTGTGTGTGATGGGAGACAGGTGTCAGCTCCAGCCATATCGGGGGCGACTTTTCCACTTCTGGTACGGCTATGGGAGATGCTGTCACCTGCTTTACTCTCTCGAGTGCGGCTGTGAATCATCTCCCCATCCGTTCTACCAGGATCTTTGTCAATTATCTCCGTATGTACTTCTTCTTGAGGTAGATCAAATATATCAATTTCGTAGTCTCTGCGTGTGTCCCGTGTTTCCTTTTTAGTGATTGTGGGCATGATATGTATGCATTTCTTTCTTCGTCGAAGATGACATCTGATTGAGTCCTTATTGTCTTAAATTGTGGATCCCAGATCCTCCAAGTCGTGGTACTATCGTGTACATAACCGACCATCATGCAGCTGGGTTTAGATCGTGGGCCGAGCTTCTTGTCGATACACTGACGCTCTGGTATTAATCGACTGACATGGCATCCAAATCGACGGAGATGATCAAGTGGAGCTTTATAATTTATTGGCTTTCGTGTGGGATCATCGGCTGCCAGTGGTGTATCATATTCCGGCTTTCCTTAGCTGTTAAGCATTTTGCACGGTATCTGATGTGGAGCCATATAGCCGTCTCGATCGTCTCTCTTAGTTACGCCTTCGTTTGGCATTCACTGGTATAGATGTGCGGCTGTATGCACTGCTTCCCCCCAGAATTCGAGTGGTGTTGAGAATCAAGCATCATTGCTCTAGCCTTTTCTGTGATCGTTCGGACCATTCTCTCTGCAACACTGTTTTTATGGTGAGCATATGGAGGGCAGAACTCTAGTGCAGTACCACGTGAGGCTAGTAGCATTCGGAAGAGTTTATTGTCGAATTCTCCTCGGCCGTTGTCACATCGGAATCGTTTGATTTTGTAACCTTTGTTATATGCGTCGACTTTGGCTTGGTGTAATGGCGGCCGGGTAACCGTCCATCCGCCCAGTATATAGTCAGCTCGTGCGAGTGCTCTTGTACGCCATCGATAACCTTACCAATCTTACCT